>QKWP01000399.1:139733-150210 GCA_003550325.1 Gigaspora rosea | reverse complement strand
ATAAAAAAAAAAATAAAATTTGAATTTTAAAAAAAAACATAAAAAATAAAAAAAAACATAAAAAAAATAAAAAACCGATAAAAAATAAATAAATAAAAAAAACAAAAAATAAAAAAAAAATATATAAAAAAAAAATAAAAAAAAACTATAAAAAAATAAAGAAAAAAAACATATAAAAAATAAAAAAACAATTAAATTAAATTAAAAAAAACCCCCCTGTTTAAAAATATAAAAAAGAATAAGTTACGTACGCGGGAATAAAGTAACTTCCAGTTATTCCTTATTATGGGAATAACTGGAAATTACTTTTATTCCTACCATTGTTTTTCTATTGTTATTTCGAATTTTAAATAAAAAAATCAGAATAAAAAAAATAATAATAATAATAAAAAGTGAATAAAAAAACGAGTTTTTTTTTTCTTTATTTATTTATTTATTTTTATTGGTTTGTTTATTGATTTTCTCGTGTTTTTACAGCAGGTAAGTGAAATTATAATTTTGGAGATTATCGCAGATTATAATAGGCAGCATCTATTATAATCTGCGAAGATTATACTTCTTAAATATTTGCACAGATTTTTTGCTAAAAATCTGTGAAGAACTGCAAAAATCTAAATTTTGAATATCTTTGCAATTTTTTAAACAAGTTCTGCACTTATTTGATAAATTTGAAGATCACTACAGATTGTTAATGTTTTTATTTTCCCAATGTTAGGTATGTCGTTATGATGAAATAGTTGTATCATTTTTCTTTGAATGTTATTCGAAAAATGTTATGTGTATGTACATATGTAGCGTACAAAACTTGTAATCAATAAATGTCAAATATTTGAATACTGGTATATTGGTTTGCACATCGCTTTAATTATAGGTGATAGTTTGTTGGGCTCAATGTTATTACAGGTTTGAATCTTTTTTTTTGCTGTATCATGTGATATTCCATTTGTGAAATTTTTGTGATATGCATGTGTAACGTGAGTATAAATAAATTCAATCTCTCCAATAACTCTTATGAAAGAGAACCTTGTGGGTGGAAATTGGAATTCTGTTTGTTTGTTTAAAAGGTTTAAGTTTCTTTGATTGGGTATATAATATTGACAACGGTATTTATTCTTATATGCGAGAAAGTATACGAAAGTATGTATGTATATTGTAACGAATAATTCGATTAACGTAAGATTTCACAAAAGATTTTATTCTATAAATGTGATTTAATTGAATATATGTACGTGATGATCATTATGACTATATTGATGATTATTATGACTATATTTTATGGATTATGACTATATCAATATTTGATTATAATGATTATATTCTGACATATTTTAAATTAAATGTAAAAATTATATTTTGAACATTATGTGTGATCTCTATGATTGTTATAGCGTTATATAAGTGATTGTTATGATAAAATTGTTACGTCATTTTCTGCTAATTGTTATTTGAAAAGAGTTGTACATATGTAGCGTACGAAGAAAAATCAAACTTATGATCGATAAATATTAAATATTAAAATATTCTGGTTAACACATCGCTTTGATTATAGGTGGTGATTTTTGTTAGTTGAGTGATGGGCTCAATGGTATTATGAGTTTGAATTTTTTTTCTTGTTTTTTTTACAATATGTAACAAATAACAATTTGTTCACGCGAAAAGGTTTCTTTGTCTGGTATGATTATGTGCATGTGTAATGTGAGTGTAAATGAGTTCAACTTTCTGGTAAGTCTTATGCGAAAGAGCCTTATGGTAAAAATTGTGTTTCCGTTTGTCTGCTTTAAAGGGTTAAGCCCTTTGATATATATAATATTAACAACGGTATTTATTCCTATATGCGTGAAAAACATACATGAATATATATGAATGTATATGTGTATGTTGTAGCAGATGCTGTGAAATTTCACAAATGATTACGATTATAGCCATTATTATGATTTAATTACTTACATACGAACCTGCTTTATTAAAACATGAACCCGTGTTATGTATTAAATATTATATAAATATTTCAACAAATGTAAAATAGATGTCGATAGATGTTGTCTGATCATTATGACTATATTTGATGATCATTATGACTATATACCCATGAAGTTATCATTATGACATTAAAAAGATTAATTTAAAAATGATGCATGACAAATGCAATTGATCATCAAATTTTTAAATTCATATTTTTTTTGAATTTTGCATTTTCGTCACGGCTTTATTCATGAGAATTTTCTGGGTTTTTTTTCGACTTTGGGTTCATCTTTTGGTAACTAGTTTTGTTCTGACTTACTTGCAATCACCTATCACATTTTTTACTGATGTTTGTTTCACTAATAAGCTTATTTTACAGATGATCAATTTACAGTTAAGTTGTTTCGTAAATAATACATTTTACTGACGGCTCAATTTGCAAAGTAATTCTAATCAATATTATTAGAAATAAATGTAGAATCAAGTTATTGGTTGATTATGAAATAAACTCGTCTGTAAACTAATCATCTGTAAAATAAGCTTGCCAGTGAAGCAAATGTCGATGAAATGTGGTATCTTTAAAGTAACTGTTGGAATGGAGATTTCTTCATGATGAACAATTATTGGGTGCCATAGTAATTTGGGAAGTTTTGTCAAAAGCAAGATTGCAAGCCTTTATGGAATTACATATTTGTTTTGGCGCCTCAACCTCAGATGCAGGTATTTACTGCTTAATGTGTAATTGCGTTTGATTATTGGGGTAAGTACAGGTGGGTTCTATGACCATTCGAGGAATGCAAGGGACTCTCATTTGGTGATTAGGCACTATTGCTGCGATGACAGTACAAGAAGGTGGGTATGAAATTTAATTCAGTTAACTTTAATGATTGTGTTTCAAGTTGAGTATGAAGTTTGATTCTGTTCACTTTAACATTTGTATGATTAGGCCATGAAAGTTAATTTGCGTTTTACTTCCATTTTTTCAATTTTTTAAATTGTTTTCAATTTTTGATATTTACTTTTTCCTGATATTCTCATCCGATGATGAAGATCTTAGTTGTCCGATATGAGCTGACTTAAATTTTGATTCCAAGACCCTCAGGTCGATAGTGCAGTGGTTAGCGCTCTAGGGTCACAAACATAAGGTCGCGAGTTCAAGTCCAACGGGTGGCGAAAAACTCTGCCAGGACCAGTTTGGAAAAAGATCTACAAGAGGAATTCTATTTATGTTCAAGAATGGATACATACAAAAGAAAGCAGTGACCGGCATAGCCACATGGCCGGAAACGACCAGAAAAGGTGAATCCATCAAGAAATGACATAAACATTGAGGGAGCCTGCTTAAAGAACCAAAAAAGGGAAAGCCTGACGAACCTAGACTGACCGAAATGAGAAGCGGTTCCCGGGGCAGATGATAAAAGGCTGGCCTATATAGCAATCCAGCGGGATTTGTAGTCCCTTAAAGTTGCCTATGATCTGAAAAGGTACGGGGCACCGGATGTGGTCGGCCTGCTGGATTCAGTCGGGATGAATCGGACTGTGGAGGAAGGGATAGACTAGTTAGGTAGACCCAAATGTATAAATAATATATAATATATAATGTACTACATATAAACATACTAAATAAAGCGCCATAATCGCACCTTATATATTAAGGTAAAAAAAAATTTTTGATTCCTTATTGTACAAAAGAAAAAATTAACTTCGTATAACCTTAAATGTGAGATTATTCTATTAATTTAGTTAATTTAAAAAAAAATACGACCGACCGACCCATGATTTCAGAGTCCATGTACTGAAAAATCAGCTTTACGTGACCTTAACCGAAATCGGTATGAAGTTTAATTTGTTCACTTTAAAGACTACGTTTCAAGAAAATGTATGAATGTTTAATGTAATCATTTAAGCGACCCATTTTTTCAATTTGTTTTCCACTGCTCTCATCTGGTGTCACCTGATGGAGAAATATATTCCTTAAACCAAAATAATGATCGTACTGGTCTTGCACAGCGTCACACGCTGCGCAGCTAGCCTAATTCTGTACAACTTTACTTACTACGCCAAGTTTAATTTTCTAAAAAGTTGTATATATGGCTACGATCGTCAGTAGGTAACGTGATTATCAAAATTCCGGTGATCAATGTCAGGGCTCGTGATCTAGTGATCGGATTCTAAAGTATGTATGCAGCGATCACAGATGAATTACCAGGAACGTAAGTGTATGGTTTTACTGGCATCTAAATCGAAGGCAAATCTTAAAGCTGATTGGTGTACATTTTTTCTCATGATCATTACCTGTTTTATGTAACATAAAATTTCTAACTAGTAGTTAGGCACGTCCAAATGTCAGTGCTTAAATTAATTTTTTTATTCGTATTTTTTTTTAAATTATTTTATTAAAAGTTTTTATTTAATTTTAATTATATATATATTTTACGATCAAAAATTGAAACCGCCTAGAAAAAAGTTTTTTTTTTTAACAATTAATCGTTTAATGCACCTAACAGTTTAACCCACTTGGATTTAATACCATTTAGCTTAAACTAACAGTATAAAGAAATTTTGTGCTGCTAAATAATTTTAACTCTTAACGACAATCTTCTTATCTATGATATTTCTTAAATATATTGGCCAAATTGTTTCATCTCCATAGTAATTTGATATGTCATGAACACATGGCAAAATGATTGTAAAATTATCAATGACGATATTGATAAATAGTTAATTGGAATAAAAATAGAATTAATAAGAAAAGGTAATATGTCATCTTTTTTAATTAGAATAATTAGAGGTGAAGATTGAAATAATAAATTAAATGTACTACATAAACTTAAAATGTATAGAATAATTTGAGTGCTGCAAAGAGAAAATGAGGTTGTGGACTTTCAAGTCTATCTTTTAAATAATTGGCGAATAATAGATTAAATTAAAATCTTGTAAGAAACTTTTCTTGGCATCATAATTGATATTTCTTTTTTAGGAATTCAAAATGAGAACGATTGGCACAAAGTTATGGTCTGTTTCCTTTTTAGGAGTTTAATTGATCAACAGAGATTACATGATCTAAAATTAGCCAACCAAATTGGTTAAAAGTGAAAGATGATAAAATTTTAATACTATAGATGATGTAAATTCTGATTTTGCGTGACATAGTGATGTAGCTACCTTATTTATACTTATTTTAACTTCAACTATAGTTTATTTATAATTATCCGTTCGTTTAACGGTTTAACCTAACTGGTTTTAATAACATTCCGAAAAGATCAACGTCATTCAAGCATCATAGCATCACTCCTTAACTATCTGGTCAAATCAAAATTTAAGTCATGTAACATAAAATCAAACAAAACACATTCAAACCTTAACACAAACATTATTCTACCTAAGCAGAAGCAAAATTTTATACGATTAAATGTTTTCAACCCTTAGTTATCTATGGTATATCTTGATTTTAGTATACCGATTTTTTTAAATATTTTCGGATTATAATGTAGATAACTCGATACATCGTAAATCACATGATAATCATACCATATTGGAATTCTTGCTTTCAGGACTATTATAGTCCCAAAAGAAGATCTTTTTCTTTTAGCTAAGATCCCATATGTAAGAATAATAACGACGGTATTAAAAGATAAATGAAATTATATGTACTGAAGTATGAAGGCATTTATTTAGAAATAAAATAAAATAAAATTAATAAAAAAAGTGCATAAAATCTGAAATGAACCTGAAATGTATAGAATAATCGAAAATTATATTATCGAAAAACTATAAAATTTTCGGTAAATGTAATTACCGAAAATTTACAAAAATTTTATCACGTGTCCCACTAATTTTGAAACCAGCTGTAATACGAACATGTAATGTGAATTGATATTCACTAGTTATAGTTATGAAAATAGCAGGTTCATTTATGTGCTATTGAAATTGAAACTGAAACGGGATATGCTCCCGGAAATAGCAATAATATTGTGCCAGGGGATAACCGTAAGCAGTTGTTTATGCGGCTTAGCGCTGGCCGGTGGTTTTCCGCCTGCATTGCATAATGCAGGCCGGCCGTCAGTATGAACATGTGATATATATATAAGGTGTGTTTAACTACTTAAAACATGTGATATTGATATTTGCTTATATAGCAGTTAAGTTTAACTTATACGGGGGTCCCCAAAATACAGGTCACGATATGATCGTTTCACATGACTAATAAAAGCTTTAAAGTCGGAGGGGTTCATTTGTTGTATTAAATTCAAGACAGAACATCCAATGGCGGAAAGAAATGCTTTAAATCTAATGCACCAGCTTTGGCCCCGGAGGGGGCCCAAATTGGTGCATTAAATTCAAGATGGAACATCTAATGACAGAAAGAAATGCTTTAAATTTAATGTATCAACATTGCCCAATTTGGTGCATTGAATTCAGGATGGAACACCTAATGTCGGAAAGGAAATGCTTTAAATTTAATGCACCAGCTTTGGCCCGGAAGGCCAAATTTTGGTGCATTAAATTCAAGATGGAACACCTAATGACTAAAGCAAATACTTTAAATCTAATGCACTAGCTTTGGCCCGGAAGGGCCCAAATTGGTGCATTAAATTTTAGGCGAAACATCTAATGATAGAAAAGCTTAAGACAAATTTTCTTTCCGAAATAAAAATAAGAATAAAACAAATAAATCTGTTACCTTTAGCATATGGCGGCGAAGCCGCCCGCATGATCATGTTCTAGTTATGAATAAGGAATTATATGCAATTCATATCTTACGTATTCCATTATTATTTTGTCATGCTGGATTATATGATGAATGCTTGTATTTTATATATTGATATTCTGGTCTGAGATTATATTTGTCATACCTATATTTTGCTTGATTCATATTCATATTTTCTGTTCACCATCCTAAGTTATTTTGGCGTGTGAGTTTGACTCATCCAAATTGATGGTTACGATGTAATAATTACTACAGGAATAATACAAAATCTATTCACAAGTGAAAAAACATCCACATCAAGAAACTTCAATTTGCTGAGAAATGCAAAGTCATATTTGCGAACCAATCCCTCCCTCCCAGAAACCTATCATTTCTATAATAATCATTAAATTCGATTATTCACATTTCATACTATATTGACGACCGCCTGCCTGCATAACCTAGACAAGAAACTACCAACTAATACTATATTGCACAAACAACTGCTTACGTGATGCTTGGCAGTTGGAAATTTTGATGACATAAAAACTGATAATGATATGTCATGGGAAAGAACTATGCTTTGTACCAATGGCAAACAGCTTAAAATGTTGCGTTCGGTTTAACCATCCAATTACATAAGTTTCTGGTATTTGTCATCTAATGAAAACGATAAAGAAAGAAACGCATTTTCAAAGAATTTAACATTAGCGAAAGTCTGATTTATTAAATGATTAAATCAGAATATGTATAAATACAGAATTGTTAGAAAATTGAATTTCAGGATTTAACTTGTAATAATATTAATCAACTTATACGCATCTAATTCAATTAATCTATATATATTCAAAATCTTGTCATTATTACATAATTAGAAATTTTTATGCCACATAGAAATGTCATGAGAATAACTGTACCAACAACTAACCAGTTAGCTTTAAGATTTGAGTTCGATTTATTCTTCATAAAATCATACACATCGTTCCACTACGTTTCCTGGGCATTCACTTATTTGCGCGGGTAATACAAGCTCCTGGAGAGGAAATAGCCAATCGGAGAGTGCAAATTTTGACTATTCCGGATCAGCCCGACGAAGAATTCGAACACGCGTAAAAGAAGAAAAAAGCGAAAATACGCAAAAACTAATGTTTAAATCGATCTTGGTGCACTAATTAAAAATGACGGGAATGAAATTTTACTTATAGTAAATTAGGGTAGCTGCGCAGCGTGTGACGCCTCGCAGGACCAGTGCGATCATTATTTTGGTTTAAGGGATATATTCTCCATCGGGTAACACCAGATGAGAGCAGTGGAAAAAAAAATTGAAAAAATGGTCGGCGGGTAATGCAAAACGAAAAAGACTGTGAACAGAATTTAAATGATTACATTAAACATTCATATTTTCTTGAAGCATAGTCATTAAAGTGAACAAATTAAACTTCATACCGATTTCGGTTAAGATCATGTAAAGCTGATTTTTCGGGTTGCATTACATGGACTCTGAAATCATGGGTCGGTCGGTCAGATTTTTTTTTAAATTAACTAAATTAATAGAATAATGCTTACATTTAGGGTTATACAAGGTTAATTTTTTCTTTTGCACAATAAGGAATCAAAATTTAGGTCGGCTCCTATCTGACAATTACGGAAATTAAGGTAAAAAAAAAAAAAAAAAAATTTTAAAAATTGTAAAAATGGATCGACAGGTAATATAAACACAAATTAACTTTCATGGCTTAATCATACAAATGTTTAACTTTCATGGCTTAATCATACAAATGTTAAAAGTGAATAGAATTAAACTTCATACCCAACTTGAAACTCGATCATTAAAGTGAACCGAATAAATTTCATACTCACCCCTTGTACTGTCATCGCAGCTATAGTGCCTAATTACCAAATGAGGGACCCTTGTATTGTCCGAATGGTTGTGGAACCCATCTGTACTTACCCCAATAATCAGACGCAATTACAACATTAAGCAGTAAATACCCGCATCTAAGGTTAAGGCGACAAATCAAATATGTAATTCCATAGAGGCTTCCAATCTTGCTTTTGACAAAACTTCCTAAATCATTGTGGCACCCAATAATTGTTCATCACGAAGAAGTTTGCATACCAACAGTTACTTTAAAGACACCGCATTTCATCGACATTTGCTTCACTGGCAAGCTTATTTTACAGATGATTAGTTTACAAATGAGTTCATTTCGTAATTAACAATAACTCATATAACTTAATTCAACATTCTAATGATAATGATTCAAATTAATTTGCAAATTGAGCCATCAGTAAAATGTATTATTTACGAAACAACTTAACTGTAAATTGATCTTCTGTAAAATAAGCTTATTAGTAAACAAATGTCAGTAAAATGCGATGCCTTTGGTGATTGCAGGTAAGTTGACCAAGGCAGAACGAAACTAGTTACTAAACAAAAGATGAACCCAAAGCCAAAAAAAATACAGAAAATTCTCATAAACAATGAAGCCGCGACGAAAATGCAAAATTCCAAAAAAAATATAAATTTGATGATCAACTGCATCATTTTTGAAATTAATAATCTTTAACGTCATAATGATAAATTTCATGTGGTATATAGTCATAATGATTATTAAATATAGTCATAACGATCATCACATATAATCAATAATGACAACATCCATCGACATGAAATATTTACATAATATTTAACAAATAATATGGGTCATGTCACATTTCATGTTGCACATAGACTGGTATATTGTTAACGCTGCATCATAGTGATGAATTTGTATTATTAATTTCTTGAGAGTTTAAAAATTACAGCAGAGATTCCCGATGATCATAGGATACAGATGGCCTGAAGGGTCATCTGCATTATATGATCATTGGGAATCTTTGCTGTGTAATTTTTAAGCTCACAGGAAATTCATGAGTAATACCCTGACTTGTGTTGTTCATGCATACCTTCATTATAATTTACACGTGATTATTTGTGACCGGGAATCTTCCCATGGAAGATTACTGGTTATGATATGATCAAGTGGCAAATAGTAAGGCAGGGTGTTACAAAATTAATAATCAGTAACGCCAGGTTGTTATCCTGCATATAAAAAAATTTTAACACTTTCCATAATATGAAAATCATTACCAAAAACAGGATAAACGACCATACCACATTTTATGCTACACAAGAAACGTGATCGTACTATATAGTAAAAGAAATAAAAACTCGCAATAACACTAAGCCTATCACTTTGCTAACGTATTATCGCCTATAATTAAAGCGACGTGTAAACCAGCATATTATAATATTTTGTATTTATTGATCGCAAGTTTTATTTTTTTTCGTATGCTATATACGTACTTACATATGCCACTTTTTCAAATAATGATTAACAGAAAAGACATAACTATTTCATCATAATGACCTAATAAATTACATCATTCGAATTAAAAACTTAGCTTATTTCCAATAAAGGATAAACGAGAATCATAGCTTTTACCATAAAAGGATTCAGCATAAGCGACACACATAAAGTCGATTCCAACCATCCCTACACATTTTATGTTTCATAAGAAACGTGATCGTACTGGTACATCACTCTAACCCTATAGCCTCTAACGTTAAAGCCCTAACCCTAAATTTTTATCTCACACACTTAGTATATTTACAAAATCGATTTCCTTTTTGGGTTGTATTACCCGCGCAAATAGTAAAATGTGTTTCCTAGTACGACTCTGACGATGATAATTCCTAATAATACAATAAAATTTTTTTTTTTTTTTTTTTTTTTTTTTTTTTTTTTTTTTTTTTTTTTTTTTTTTTTTTTTTTTTTTTTT
>QKWP01000399.1:78753-139687 GCA_003550325.1 Gigaspora rosea | reverse complement strand
TTACAATTTTGTTAACGATTCTATCTTAGATCCTTTGTAATTCCTTTAACACTATTCCCACCTCTTTTACCTATGCACTTAATCATTTTGACCATTTTTTCTAGTCTGTACTTTATCACTAGGTCTATTACAGGGAATGGAATTGGATTACCCCATTTTGCTTGCGTGTATTGGCACCAAATTTCATACATTACATTGATATTTATCCAGTTTCTCAGTTTTATGTTACCTGTATAATGATCGGAAAAGAGATCATTCCAATGTTCCGGTACCCTTAACTTAGCTGAGGGGGTAGCATAAAATTTTTTTGATAGTGGGTATACTAGATACAAAACTTATATACAAAAGAGGGACTTGCTTTAGTTGTCGAAAATGTTTATACTGTAGAGTTGATTTGCAAACACAAATGTAATTACAAACCACTCATAGAGTCAACCGTATACACGAATTTTTACGCCTAATTAGACAGAAGATCGGGTTTCTTTTGCTCGAGAAAAAATATTGCATTATAATTATTAAATAACTGACTTTGTTCACGATGCAATAATTTCTATCAAGATTGAATACAATCAAAAAATAAAAAAAAATAATTATTCAGCAACGCTAAATCGGTAAAAGTTTTACTTTAAGGGATGTGTTAAAGCACTATAATTTTTAATTGATCAATAGTTGATTTACTGTATAAAGCAAAATTATATAATATATATAAATGTTGCAAGACTCAAGATGACCACTGTTTTTAGGAATTTATTAAAAATTTCTTAATTCACCTGTTAAAATTTACCTTTAACTTAAAAAGTATTATTTAATTGAACTATAAAAACTATTTCTATTGGGAAATTGGTGAGAACCTTTCTCAAGAGTAAAAAAAAGAAGAAATTTTGGGAAATATCATGAATTTCCCATGATATGGATCCCTGTTCGTTCACACCTTTTGAAAACAGCTGTAAAGTAAAAAAAAGCACAGCCAACCATAGCATAGCAAATAGGCAGAATTTTTCATTGAGCGAAACCAACCGATTTTAATCATTACTAAATTAGATAAGGTAAAAAAATAAATCCCCCAATAAAATTCTTACAATAACTCATAGTATAATTATAATAACCTTCAACGTAAATTAGCTCGACCTTAATCCCAATATAAATGATCGTACAATAAAACTATTAAAATAACCCATAATAAAACTAAAACTAATTAATTCAGAATCAAACGCATCTTATATGCAAATACTGAACTGCGAACAAGTTCTTAATAAAAATTTTAAAATCATTCGATTGGATAGCAGTGACCACGCGAAAAAAAAAAACTCCCAGCGCATAACTTGTTATCTAATATCAAAGAATAAACAATATGTATGTGTAATACAGTAATGCATATTATCCGGTAGTTACTATTGATCATGTTACCCATATTACTGTAATACTATATCACGGCATATCAATGTTTATTCCATGGTTCGGAATTTTAATATTTCTTTTTTTGGATATATATCTTTTTTTGTTTTTTTTTTTATGTTATCATAACGATTGTTTTAATTCATGCCAAAAAGTCTCCAAGTAAAAAAAAAAAGAAAAAAAGAAAAATGAAAAAAAAAACAACCAGAGAAAGAAACCACATAATCAATAGACTAAACTTTATGAAATAACAATAATTTACAAAATTAATATGGGTAACATGATCAATGACCACTCCCGGATAATATCGTTATCAGGTAGAATGTAGATGATATTGGGTCAGCATCATTTAGCAGCCATTTGATTGACTCAGATCATGCCGCTTCGCGGCATGATCTGAGTCAACAAATGGCCGCTAAATGACGCTGACTCAATATCATCTACATTCTACCTGATAACTATTAAATGTACGATGCATAAATTGTGCAATTATGCGTCCGTCTGAGTACTTTTATTTTTTTTGAAAGTCCGTACTAACTTGCGTTACCGTACTGTACTACTTTACACCGTGAACTTAGGCCACGCGATTTAAATATAAACCCATGTGCAACAATAAAGTATGTAGATCAATATCTGGCTTTAACTGGCTCCAAATAAGGAATTAAGAAACGATTTGATATAATTTTTATCGTCGGGAAATCCTACCAAATACCTTCGATTTTATACGATTTAGAATGTATTTGTAAATCTGAGATAAGGGTAAATTTATTTACTTCACCATCGTACGTACATCTAATGCGGCTCACATGAAATTGGTGGCGATATCATAAAGATTAGCTAGAATTAATTAAAAGTATCAATACTGTATTTATTAATATCAATTATTGTATGTGAATTAAAAAGATACCCTGTATATTTTTCGAATGACAAATTGAATATAAAAAGAGAAAGCTTTTGCCTACTACAAAAAAATAAATAAATTTCTTTCAAAAATCAAAATTTTTCACAAAATGTTGAAAATTAAAGTTATTGCAACCTTTATTGCTCTTTTCACATTCATTTTTACCTTTTTACATGCAACTCCTATTCCTCGTTCTTTTTCTGCTTCGGACCCTGCTGTAGCTATATTAGAAAAAATTAACGGAGTATTTACATTCGATCAAATTGCGCCAGATTCAGACGCTGCTTTTGGAATAATCTTTAAAGGCATCGACGAAAATTCTCCTGAAAATTACTTTATAAGCATTGGCGATGGGTTTAAAAAATCATTCAAAGAACTTGCAATAACTATTGACCCACCTAAGGCCGGTCCATGGAATTTAACAGGCGATGGAAATGTTACTGAATTAGTTGGTCAGAAATTTGCTGTTTTAAAACATGATACGGTTCTTGATTCAGCGATAGTCGAAAGATATGCTTGATAAGATACATTAACCAAACATTCAAAAATTTTCTATTATTATACTCGTATAATGGTTTAATTATTTCTAAATTTATGTATTGCTAATTTTTCAATTTTCATGCTCTAATAATAATTTGAATTTATTTATTATAATTATTATAACTTTTGTCACAAATTTTTTTCAAAGTTGAGATTTCAATATTTAAAAACAAAAATTTGAATATATAAATCAATATAAATCATATTAAGAAAATAAAGAAAAAAACACTCTTAATAAGTAAAGTATATATTTTGTGTCTTCATTGAAAAGTTGCTATATTTAGGAATTACGTTTTTCCATATGATCTTCATAAAGTTACGCTTTTCGTTTGTTAACATGGATTTCAAAATTTCAGCCTGACGATCGGATTTTTTTTTATTAATTTAAATTAAACCTAACATTAAGGCAACTGTAAAATTATTTTTGGTTTGTATTACATGAAATTTTAAACTTGAATCGACCGATTGACCCTCCCTTTTTTCTTTGATTCTTTTTTTTCTTTTTCTTTTTTTTTTTACGTTGGCATATGAGATGTTTTCTGAGAATTAGGCAGTTAAAACCGGATAAAATGACGGGAAAAACTTGCTACAAATTGAATGATTGACACAATTAGCACCTAAAAAAAAAATTTAAAAGAAGTTTGGTAGGTAATCAAAAAATTTATTGGAATAAATTGTGCTTGATAAAAATTTGTGAAACGGCTCTATTGCGTTCCAAAATTTTCTTAATTCTTTATTGGGCCACGCAAAGTTGTTTTTTAGTTTAGCATTACATGAGATTTGTCGGTCGATCGGATTTTTTATTTTTAATTTTTTAATTTTTAATTTTTTTTTAATTTACTGTAAATTAATAAAATAATTTTCACGACAAAGGTTATGCAAAGTTAATTTTTTTAATTTCACACAACAATGAATCAAAAATTGTGTTAGCAGTCATATTTTCTCCTTCAGTTCTATCAGACAATTACGGGAAATTAAGGTCCCATCGGGTGGCACCGGATGAGAATAGCGAAAAAAATAAATGTCAAAAATCGAATAATTGGCACAATTGGGATCTAAAAAAAAAATAAAAAAAAAAAAATTATAAACAAACGCATCCCAAGTATATTTGATCAAATCTCATTGATCAACATTAATCACATGATTAACTAGGCTTATACTGCGTTGTGATTGGCTTAATTTTTCGACGGCAGTTAAGCAGGGGGATGACGTTACTTAAAATCAACTAAAAACGGTCTAAGCTTTACAAACTTGCACAAAGCAAGTTTTTCAGTTATATAAATTGCAGGATTTTGCTAAAATAAGAATGATAACTTGAATACGAATATTTTGATAAATAAAAAAAATAAATATATAAATCTAAATTAAAAAATAAAAAAAAAAATTAAAAAAAAATATAAAAAAAAATTGAAAAATAATAATTAATTGGGGTTCAAGTGAACCAAATTCAAGATTATTTGAACCCAATTCGAGCTCATTTGAACCCAATTGGTTCATTTGAACCTAATTGGCTCATTTGAACCCAAACCGGGTTCATTTGAACCAATCCGGCTTCATTTAAACTCAAGCTGTATTTATTTGAGCCTTTATTTAAATTTTAAACCCAGGTTAGAGTTTGGAACCGGGTCAAGCAAAATCGGGTCAACCGCGATTGGTCGGTTCATCCGGTTGATGATATGGCAACCCGGTTGAAAATGGGTAATGACAAAATTAACATAAAATTAGCTGTTAATGGCATTTTTATCACCATCATGATCTTAATAATTCTGCATAAATCTGCGTAATGACACCCATTTCTGAACTGCACCTGTAAAAGCAAGTAAATATATATAATTCAATTTATGTTTTACTGTATAAAGCAAATATATCTAATTACAAATTACGAATGCTAGTGTATTTTATTTAACATATTGATTATTAGCTGGAAATATTATATCCAGCAAATCCATATTCCTTTTTTAAAATAACATCTCACCCACCAATTTCGGATCGGTCTGTACGTTTTGCTGTAATGTTGTTTCCAAAGTTTGAAAACAAGCGTTCAGACAACTTTTGGACATATGGTAATTGTGTTTTGACTATTCTCTTTATTACAGGATTCTTCCCGTTCATTAATGTTTTTGTTTTGTGCCATATTTATTTTATATTAAAAATTTGTGATCGCAATAAATTACATATGTAGTTTATTTAAATTTTAAAGAATTACATATGATTACGTTAAATTACGGCATTATTTATCCAGTATGCTAAATTTATTTATGCAAAGTATTAATCATTTAAACTTCATTATATACAGTATTAATAATTAACTCGTGAGTAAAAAATTTATGGAATTATTTGAGTCACGAGTTGACGAGTCTAGTCACTACCCTATAATAACCGACTTCACTCACTCGAGTAACCGATTCAAAGTTACACGGGTGACCCGAGTGACGACTTTTCACCCGGTTCCAAACTCTACTACCAGCTATGATATTAAAAATTCAATAATTTAATCTCATCATTCTGTAACACAATCGTTTTAGTTCATACGTATAACACTCGTATAACCAGTAAAGATAGCATCAACGGATTATGATTATTAAATAAAATTTGCAATGTTCCTATATTTGTTTTCTTTGATTTTCGCTCTATACGGTTTTTAGATAAACTTTATAACCTTAATAATAATATAAAAATAACGTTAAAATTTTAATGCTAAAAGTTATACATTAATTTTATATTTTAAAACGGAAGAAAGGAGAGCATTACCTCACAACACCAAGGAACTTTTTTAAAATAAGAAAACGTATGATATATGACCTTTCGGCTCATTTATTCAAATATGTTTTTGATAACGGACAACATTCTTTCTCAATCATGTTCTGAAAGTGTTTTACCAATTATATACAAAGTACAATTGCACCAATTGTGAAGGTCTATCAATGGTATATTATGATCATTAAATTGCGGTTTTGATTAACGATTTTACAGAATGACACTACGTATTTATTATAAAGCTGCTTCTGATCTATTTTATAGTTTAATTTTATAAGAAAAAAGCTTAAGTTGCTTATAAGCTAAAAAAGTTATATAAAGAAAAACAACTTATTTTAGTGATTTAATTGTAAAAATTAAGACTAATATTAAAAGAAAAAAGTTTTATAGACAGTAACATAAAGTTTAAGTAAAAAAATTTTATAATAAAAATTTCAAAATAAAAACTTCAAACTTTTATTACTCTTAAATTTTTTAAAATTTAAAAAAATTTTCTTAATAAAGTTATTAAAATATAACTCAATATATATTTTTTACTTAGAAAGTATATAGCTAAAACTTATATTAAGAATATTAATTTAAAAATAAAAGTTTTAAAAAAATTTCAGCACAAATTTTCAAGAAACGGTTTAAGGGATAGTACTGTATAATGTTTATTTAAAGAACGAGAACTGCTAATATCCAAGTGTTTAGCAATTACTCGAAATGCTAGCCTTCAAAGTTCTCTTCAATTATTTTCCAACGGTTATGTTTTAAAAGTATTTTATTCGACAATTTAAGATATTGATTTGTAACGGTGCAAATGAATTACTGTATATATTTTGTGTAGCGTCGAGATAAATAGTATTGGAAGATACACTTTGCAAATCAGATTGGTCTTAAAAATCATGATATATAATTAAGCGAGTCCAATAATTCTTATTTCTATCATGACAAAATTAGTTCATAGCACATAATTGAAACACTATCAAAAGGATAGCAGGTGTAAATTCATATCTTTGAATTCAAATCAGAATGATTGATATAGTTTCCATAATTGAGGTTAATAAGTGGCGTGGAGAATTACAAAAATAAGTAGAAATATTATTAAATAGCACTTTTACTATGTTGAATTATAAGTGAGAAAACACTTTAATGATGAGAGATTTTATAATTTTATGGAGTGAAAAAATAACTAACACTTATTCACACGACATTATGCGGTTTTATAATTCAGTAAAAATGATATTTGTCATAATGATGATGGTGAACGCACTTGAATTATTACCAGCTATTAAACATTCAGTAGTTTAATCTCGAGTTAGGTTAGCATCAACGGATTATTATTTGTAAAATTTCCAATGTGCCTATATTTGTTGTCTTTGAGTTTCGTTCAATTCTATTTCTTAAGGTTTTTAGATAAAATTAATAACTTTAATAATATAAAAATAACTTCAAAATTGCAATGCTAAAAGTTATGCATTAATTCTATATTTTAAAGGAGAGAGAGCAATACCTCATTACACCGAGGAACTTTTTAAAATAAGGAAATGTATGCTCATTTTTTCAAATATGTTTATAGATAACGGACAACATTTTTCTCAATCATGTTTTGAACGTTGTTTCGCCAATTATATCCAAAGTAAATTGTATCAATTAATGAATAATATATTACAATCATTTAAATTGATTAAATGTCGAGTTTAACGAGGTTTGAAAGTGAATCGACTTTTTTAATAAACTATTTTCGTAGAATTAGATTAGTGTTCAAACGATACTACGTATTTATAGAGAAAGCTGGTGATAAGATATGTTTTTAATTGTCAAAATTATTTTCTCTAATAAATAAAAGTTTAATGTCATTTAAGAAAATCTATTATGAAACATCGTGTCACTTCTTAAAGTTTGGATTTGGCTTTAAAATTTTAAGGCTTTAATGTCATAAAGAAAAAAAAATCCTCATTTGCTACTATACATCTATTTGTATCTATTAAACAAAGGAAAAAATTTCCATAGAATTCCTAAAGTTTAAATTAGCACCGATTGAACTTAAAACCAGACATTCCTGAGATTCATTAAAATTATTTTTAGAAGGTTATATTTGACTTCTTTTAGCTCCAACCATTTAGACTATAAATCAGGTCCCCATAACTTATAATTTAAAGTATAGACTTGTAATCTATGAAACATATTTATTATTGTCAGACACTGAGACTCCATACAAAGGAGTTTGCCCATATGTTTCGGATGGAGGTATTCCAGGTGCATAGACCGTAGACATATGTGTTTCACGAATATGATCATTCTTAGATGTACCCGGTGTCGCAATAATTTCTTCTTTGTGTCGATTTTTATAAATAAAAAATCCAATAATAAATAAAACTACAGCTAAAATAACTACGCCTGCACCAATTCCAATTCCAATATATAAAGAGGAATTATTATTTGCTTGATCTGTTGTTGTAACCCAGGCGTAATTTTGTATATTAAGTATATAAATATTATTTGTGCATAAATTTGTTGCTGAGGTTGCACCTAAATATGCAAAAAATTAAACCAATATTAATAAATTTCTTTAAATAAATAAGAAAATTTCTTAATTTACACCAGGTGTATATACACAGGACCCCGGATAATTCTAAAAAAAGGTGGTATGCCTAAACTGGACATTTTTTGGGCCACGTGATGCTAAATTCTGGTCAAACCAAAAATTAAAATTTCGTTTGACCAGAATTTAGCATCACATGGCCCAAAAAAATGTCCAATTTAAGCATACCACCTTTTTAGAATTATCCGGGTCCTATATACACACATACTAATTTATTGATATACGAATTTGTGTAATGCATAAAATATAAACTGAAAAATTAGTATAGCTTTAGGGTTAGAGAGCGTTCTAGTTTATTCTAAAATTTTGCAAGGAATATTCTTTGTTAGAAACCCAAAAGCTATTATATAATCAGAATTTTGAGATATCATACATACACCTGGTGTATAAATAGCAATCGTCAATAAATAAACATTTAAAAATTAATTACCGAATGCAAGTATCATATAATTTTTGTATAATGCAGCAGAATGCTGTGTAAGTGGTGGTGCACTTGTTCCAGAAACACTTGGAATAAACCATACCCAAGAATTTGTATTTAATACTGCAATATCAGAAAACACAGTAACAGGTTGGCCAGAATTATTTTGTAATGAACCTCCATATATGATAATATCTCCATCTTGTGCTAAAGCAATAATTAGTAAAATCAGACATCAAAATCAAAATCTAATCGTTAATACAATAATATTGTTCATAGTATACGTACTTAAAACAGCAGAATGAAGTCCTCGAGATGCAATTGAAGAACCACCAGCAGGCTAAATAAGAACATAAAATTAGATACAATGATTATCAGAAATCAGAAATAATATTAATTTGCTACATTACTTTAGCAGACCAGGTGTAAGATTTTGTGTCAAATATTTGAATCTATAATTTAATATTAAGCAAAGTATACACTTTAAATAAATATTTGAAAATTATAAAATACCTAAAATTATTATTATCATTATAACATACCTGAGCCATATCAGTAGAACTTACATTCGAACTTGAACCACTATATCCGCCAATATAAACAATAAGACCATTTGGTAATAATGTAGCTGTATAGTCGATATAAGTAAGGACAGACTGAGATTGAGTTGGCGTTGACCAAGTCATAGTGGTAATATCAAGTATATTCATATCATTATAAAAAAGTTTTGTTGAACTATCATAATTAATTCCACCAAAAATAAAAATCTACCCATTATTGTCAATAACAGCTTGTATTTCATTACGAGTTGTAAAGGCAGAATTAAAATTATTAATATTTGGTGTTGTCCATTGCGAATTCTTAGAATTAAATTTATACACTGATGACGTATATGAATAAGTTTTTGTATTTGTAATCCATGTTCTTCCTCCAATTAAAAAAACTGTAGAATTATCAATAGGGCTAAGGCAAGATGTACCAAAGTTATATCCTACTGGCATTGCAACATCACTATGCCATGGAGGTGTAAAAATATTAAATATACTCGATAAATCAAGATACCAAACTTCATTAGACGTATTTATAATAGTGTATCCACCAAAGAAATAAAGTCTAGTACCAACTAATGTACTAGCCTGTTCACGTCGAGGACTAGGTACATCTTGGCAAATAACCAAAATATATCTCGAGCCAAATATGGCAGAAAAAAGAATATAATATAACGGTTTCATGATGAGAAGAATTGTTATATTAAGCACTGATTCTATATTTCCGATAGTATTTATGTTTGTGTCAGAGAAAATAATTTTAATCTGAGCTTATTATTTCCGTAAGTGATACAAACAAAAAAGTAAATTTTTATATATTTTCTGTTGAACATTAATTTATGTACCCTTACTTTTTTTTTTTAATACATTCAGACCTCCCTAAATGCACCCTAAAGATGCCAAACTTTAATTGTTATCACCACGATACATAATTATTTGCAAATTAGAAATTGCACATGCGGGCAACTTCGCCGCCAATTTCAGTTAATAATTAGATATAACAGTTGGTGTGCCATAAGTACTTGTTATTGATCATGATAACTGATTATCATTGTGCTTGTGACGTGACAGAAGGGCACGCCATAACATGGTGTCTGCTGTGAAGAAATCAGCGATTATCAAAAACACAATCTAAAATAATTTGCACTCTGATCGACATAAATCCGCACGTTGATTGGTCTTTTATTCTTGATTTGATTGGATAACTCAGGACACGTGCACATTATATCATTGATGTAAAGTAAACATTTTTGATTGGTCATCTTTTAGAAATGTGACCAGTGAGTGGGAAAATTTTTATAAAATTGCCGTGTGCCGTAATGCTGGCGTAATTCTGTAATGATGTAATGTCGTAATGTTGTACAACAAACTTATCTTCTTATATATAAACCTAATTCACAAAGGTTGTCCATTTATACGTTTTTGATTGGTCATCTTCAGAAAACGTGACCAGGGTATGAGAAAAACTTTGATAATTACGACATACAATCTAAACCTAATTCAGAGTTTGTCCATTTAAAACGTTTTTGATTGGTCATCTTCAGAAAACGTGACCAGAGTGTGAGAAAAACTTGGATCTCCAATGCTGTAATGTTAAAATAACGCTCATTTTGAGACATGAAAATTGCCGTAAATATTATGTGCCGTTGTGCCGTAATGCTCTGTAATGATGTAATGCCATAATGCTGTACAACAAACTTAACTCTTTAAAACATGATATTAATAAAATATATTAGCAAATACTAACGCTAAGAAAACATTACGTCCCACTAAAAATTTAGATGATTGATTTCTAGATTTCTCCGGAATATTTGCTACCCGGATTATCTGATAATTACTAATTTTTTTGGCGATTCCTATAGTTTGTAGTTTGATATCAATCTACCAACCAATAGAATCATAGTTGTATCCAAAATGTGATCAGTGTGTTAATCTACTAATTTCTTATTTAAGTGTATAATAAAAGCTTAATAATAATGTTAATAATAATTCAATCGCACTTTGCCATTTTTGATTTGCCATATCCAAAAACCGTAATCAGACCGTGAGAAAATTAACGACATATATCATTTGCAAGTTAATGTCGTTATAGATTCGTCATATCTATTACTGTAAATTAATAATCAACTATTAATCAATTTATATTTATCTATCTTCTATCTAAACCATCTAATTCAAAGTTCGTCCGTTTAAACGTTTTTGATTGATCATCTTCAGAAAACATGACCAGAGTATGAGAAAAACAATACAGAAATTATTTTTACATACGTTCGCCATATTGACGTGACAGAGAGTTACAAATATGAAACTCAAAAATGCGTAAGCTTGCAATTTTCTATTAACCATTTTGGTTAACAACATCCAAAAAAGTGATCAAATTGTGGGAAAATTTTTGATCAGACTATGTGGATTCCTATTTTAAAAATTGTAAATACCGGTATTGCGTTTGAATTAGTGAAATCATATTTTTATAATTGTCATTCAATAAATTACCAGGGTATCTCTTTAATTCTTTTACTTTAACAAGAAAATGTATGAATAATCGTAATTATTTAATCATTCAAATAAATTACCAGAGTGAGTATGAAGTTTAATTCTGTTAGCTTTGATGATTGTGTTTCAGGAAAACGTATGATTAACCATAATCATTTAATTCAATAAAATAACCAGGATGAGTATGAAGCTTAATTCTGTTTGCTTTACGATTGTGCTTCAAGAAAATGTATGATTAACAATAATCATTTAATTCAATAAATTATGTTAGCTTTGATGATTGTGTTTCAGGAAAACGTATGATTAACCATAATCATTTAATTGTTCAATAAAATAACCAGGATGAGTATGAAGCTTAATTCTGTTCGCTTTACGATTGTGCTTCAAGAAAACGTATGATTAACAATAGTCATTTAATTCAATAAATTAGGGTGAGTATGAAGCTTAATTTTGTTTGTTTTAACATTTGTGTTTCAAGAGATTGTATAATTAACCGTGATTATTTATTGCAATTTGCAAAATTCTGGATCCCATTGATCAATCGATTGTAGCTGTGAATGATTGTAAAAAGATAAGCACTTTTTATTACTAGTACATAAAAATATCCTTTAAAAATTGAGCTCTGATCGATTATTTTAGAGATTATTCAAGACTTATTCTCAAAAGGTCGTTTGATGCTCTTAAAAATGATAAATGTATTTTACCTTGCACAGTTGACTATGATTGTGAAGCAGTAAAATACTGTATTTAAGAATGTCAAATGACATTTTGAAAAAAGCTCTAACCAATCCTTAAAATAATCGATCAGAGCTCAATGTTTAAAGGATTTTTTTTATATAATCAAAGCACTTATCTTTTCAAAATCATTACAATCACAATTGATTTTGATAATCCAAACTTCAGCAAAAAGAGTAATCATTTAATAAATTAGCAGGGTAAGTATAAAGCTTAATTCTGTTTAATGATGATTGTGTTTCAAGAAAACATATGATTAACTATAATCATTTAATTGTTCAATTAGAGAGTGGGTATAAAATTTTTAATTCTATTTACTTTAACGATTGTATTTCAAGAGAATGTATTATTAACTATAATCATTTAATCATTCAATCGATTACTTGTGTGAATATGAAGCTTAATTCTGATCGCTTTAACAATTGTGTTTCAAGAGAATGTATATTTATTTGTAATCACCTAATTATTCAATAAATTAACACCATATTTGCGCGTAATAGTGGGTCAGGGCATTAATTCGGATTTTGATTTGTTAAAAAATTGAGCTTTTTTGCTCAAAATAGCACCCATGCATGTCCCAAAATAATGCGCACCCACTTTATATAACATAGTACTCAAAGCGGGTTCGTATCATTTACCAACAATCACTTTAAATACAGAAAAGTTCACTTCGTAGACAGTTTATTTCATCGACAGCTTATTTTGCAAGTTTTTCTTTTATAATTTCTTTACTTTAACTCTAATTTTAAACCCAACTCTAATGACATTGATTAGAATTACATATCAGTGAAATGGGCTGCCAAAAATATACTGTCTACTGTAACCATTAAAGTAGGAGAGCATATGCGCTTAGCCAATTTAATTCTAATAGTTACTGGAAGATAAGTTTATGATTTACAAAATAGAAGTCTCTTCAATACTATACTAGCTTACTTCCTTTATTTTCTTAAGTAAAATTGAGGAAAACTTTTCTAATATTGTATTCTATTGTATGTCTTTATTGATGTTGAATTCATTCGTTTATATACATTTGAATTTAATAGATGACACATTAATGGCACTTAACGTATTGTTTAACACGCTACATGATGGTACAACCAAGCCTAGCATGTTTATGTACTATTGAGAATGTTTATAATCTGCGCCTCTTAACACGTATATGTGCTAACATGTTAATGTGTTATAAAGATTTTACAAAAGAGATGATTTTATATCAATCATCAAGTTTACCCAGACTTCGATTAACATTTAATGAATTATAAAAAAATAGAAATGAAAGTTATCTATACTAAATAAAGAGAATATCGATTTATAAATTGGGGTAAACTAATCCAGTGTTTCAAAAAAAAATGGTATTTTGACTCAAAATATGGCGCATGCGCATTTCAAAATAACGTGCAGGGGTCCAAAATAACATGCAGGGGGCATTATTACGCACAAATACAGTAAGGTGAGAATAAAATTTAATTGGTTTGTTTTAATGATTGTGTTTCAAGACAATAATTAACCAATTATTCAATAAGTTAACAGAGTGAGTATGAAGTTTTTAATTCTATTTACTTTTAAAATTGTGTTTCAAGAGATGTATCATTAACTATAATCATCTAATCATTCAATAAATTACCAGAGTGAGTATGAAGTTTAATTCTATTAACTTTAACAATTGTGTTTTAAGAAAATGTATGATTATCTGTAATCACCTAATTATTCAATAAATTAATAATAAGTATGAAGTTTAATTCAGTTTACTTTAATGATTGTGTTTCAAGACATTGATTAACTATAATTATTCAATCGTTCAATAAATTACCAGAGTGAGTATGAAGTTTAATTCTATGCATTTTAATGATTGTGTTTAAAAGAATGTGTGATTAACTGTAATTATTTAAGGGCATGCTATTTATTACGTAATTTTTACTATGGATACATGGTCATAGGTAGTAATCATGTCTATATATTATATTAGTCAATTAGAATTAGATAAAATAATTATACCATACATGGGTAGAAGTGGCTACTAAGTAAAAAATATTACATAATAAATAGCATACCCTAAATCACAGGTATGAAGTTTAATTCTGTTTATATTTGTGTTTTAAGACAATATATGATTAACTGTAACCATTTAATTGTTCAATAAATTATTAGGATAGTATAAAGTTTAATTCTGTTCACTTTAACAATTGTGTTTCAAGAAAATGTATAATTATCCGTAATTGCCTAATTGTTCAATAAATTACTAGTAGAGCTTGTACCCGTATAAGCGTTACCAGGGTAACCCGGTTAACACCTATCAACAGGGTCTTAGCTATCGTTAACCGGGTGACCCGGATTTATTATCCATAAGCATGATAATGTGATGTACAAACGTATGTACAGTACGTATGTCCGTTGGGAGTGAGGTCATTTTAAATTTTATTATTTAAACCCAGTTTATTTTCCGACGGCCTCTAGCCGTTGGAGAATAAACTGATTTAAGTGTTGTCAGAACAGTACAGTACCATTCATCAACAATCACTTAACAGACAAGTTTATTTCATGGATAGTTTGTTTCACCGACAGCTCATTTCACTGACAACTTATTTCATAGAAGTTTTTTTCTTATATATTGTACTAAGTTTAACCCTAGTACAAAGCTAATCCTAATGACAATGATTAAAATTACTTTGTCTGTAAAATAAGTTGTTGGTGAGATTAATAGTCTATTAATTGAGCTGTCAGTAAAGTAAAAAACTGTCTACGAAATGAGCTTGTCTATTAAATGATTGTCTGTAAAATAAACTTATCTATGAACTAACTGTTGGTGAATAAAGTGGTTGTCTATGAAATGAGCATAACCACATAAAAGTGGCAATACTTAATATCTGAATAGCCTTCATATTTCATTCTATTTACTAAGTTTATTCTAATCATTAGGCGTTTTGTGGATCAGAATCCATGCATTGCTTGTCTGGTTCAATTTAATAACCAGGAAATCTGGAAGTGAATTCTTATCGTTTATCCTAAACATTGGGCATTTTTATGGATCAAAATCCATGCATTGCTTGCCGGTTCAATATAACAACCAGAGGTCCAGAAGCAAATTCATACTGTATCTATAGCAAACATGGCGTCGAAACGAAACCTACCCAAAACTAGTTTCGGAACGGTTCTAATCCAAAACTAGTTTTGGATTTTTTAAAAAAAATCAAAACACCGACACCCGAAACCCCGAAACTATAAACCGAAAACCAAACCTATAATCCGAACCTCAAAAATATAACAAAGTTGCCATTTTTAATAAACCCAAAATGTAAAATTATTTTTGAATAAATTATAATATAATATAGATCTTTTTTTAATAATTTTTTGGCAATTTTTTCACTGCCTCAGTTTGTTCGGTTTTTTTTAAAGCTGGCCAACTTTATTTTTAATATCATACTGTTATTACAACTAATTTCAAAATTCTAGGACAATAGAAAAAATTGCCAATGATAAATCAATAAGTATTTTATGCCTTTTGATACCAACAATTGATTTAATTCTGCGGTAACTTATTAATTCTATCATTAGTAGATATGGACGTACTAATTATTTATTATTATTTGATATTGTACCTAGTTTTTACGTAATAAGAAAAAAACTGATGCTTGCAAAAGCAACCTTTAGATATATAACATACATCAGTGCGATTAATGTATATTGAAGAGATACATTGCATATATCAGTGCATTTGATGTATAATTGAAAGAGATATATAATACATTAATGTAATCAATGTATATGGAAGTTGGGTAGTTTTTGGTGTTCAGGTGATCGAATGAGGTTTCGAGTTTTGGGTGAGGTTTCGAGTTTGGATAAGGTTTCGGAAGTTATAATCCGAAGCCTGAAACTTTCAGATTTGGCACAAAAGGGTTTTGGCGCCAACTTTGGAGAGAATAAACAAATAAGTTATTGATGTTTTGGTAGTTTCAGGGTTTCAGTTGAGGTTTCGGGGTTTGGGTGAGGTTTCGAGTTTCGGATAAGGTTTCGGAAGCTATAATCCGAAACCTGAAACTTTCGGAATCACCAAAAAAGGTTTCGGTGCCATCTCTGATCTATAGTCAACTTGATTACAATTTGTTCAGTTGACACGATAACTCAATATAAGAAGCTTATGTAAACTTTACCTGATAAATCTTTTAATGCGACATAAGGTACGACAATCTACACTTTGTATCTAAACAGCTTTAAATAATTAGGTAAATATTTTATGAATAGATACACTTATGATAGCTTATTTTAAATACTTAGATTCTTCATGCTCATGATAGACTTTTTACACGTATGAAAATTAACTTCAAGGAACGTTCTCAGTTGATATTATAGTTTGTGACGTATTACAAAAAATATATACAACTCACTCTCGTTATAGTGGAATGAAGTTCATATATTATTCTCTTGATATAAGCTATAGTGAAGATAATTAGCTTTTTTTTTACTTTTTACAAAAAAGTTACCTAGCCAGTGTTATGACCAGGGAGAGCTTGATAAGGTTTTGAGCCAATTTGGCTTCGATCGTGAACAAATAGTGATTAAGGTTAAATAGTAAATCAATAAACTAACAACATAATTACGGGTTTAAGGTTCTCTTTATTAGCATAAATCAATACATCGGTATACTAAATACTATTAACAATCATTAAGAATCATTTACAATCGTCCACTTGAGACTACACCTTTATATATCTTTAATTTGTATGGGTTTTAATCCCTCGCTTGGAGTATAAAATAATAATACTAATTGAAAAGAAAAATTGAGCATGCACCCAATTTTGCGTATTTATGTGCATGGCCTAATGCAAAATCTATACCACCTAATTCTGAGTTTGTTCGTTTAAACGTTTTTGATTGGCTGCAACCAATTTTGGAAACTTCTAAACAGAAATTTTGGAATTTTGGAAACTTCTAATCGGGTCTGTGCGCTTTAACGTCTTTTGATTGGTTGTATCCAAAAAATGTGTCCTAACATGGAAAACTAACATAAATACGTAAGATGATTATGACGATTATCACAGTAAGTACTTATTAGTTTTTGAGTAATTGTTATATCATTTTTTATAATTATATAATCTTTACCATCTAATTGTGAGTTTGTACATTTTATCTTTACTATCTAATTGTGAGTTTGTACATTTTAACGTTTGATTGGCTCAATCGAGAACTGTGGGAATTTTGGGTTGGTGCGCTTCAACGTTTTTGATTGGTTGTAACCGAGTGCATGATTAACGGCGTGTGAAAGTATTTTTTTCTATTATACTTCAATTCTGGGTCTGTTAGCATTAACACTTTTGATTGGTCATAAACGAAAAATGTGATTTGAGTGTGGGAAGATTAATAATTCCCATGATTATCATTTTTGATCATTTGCATATTGTCATTGTTAATTGTCTGTATAATTATTCGATTGTGACATAATTCTGTTAACTTCCCACGTTCGGGTCACGTTTTTCGGATATGACTAATCAAAAATTTTAAGTAAACAGACTCAGGTTTTTTAAATATAAAGAAAAAAAATGTTAGAGCAAACGAATCCTGGATTGAAATATAACAGTGTTAATAAACACATCCTGTATGTCACCGGAATTACGAGTTTATTTTATTTTTTTTCTCTTGCTCTATCCTCCTATTTTGGGTTCTGGGTCTGTTTGCTTTAACACTTTTGATTGATCGTAACCGAAAAATGTGACCTTAACGTGAGAAAAAATTTAGTAAATATTACATAATTCCCGTGATCATTACGGCATTTCCGATCATTTGCATTATTGTCGTTGTGATCATGGGATGATTTAATTAATAATTTATATATAGATTGTGACATAATTCTCACGTTTTTCGGATACAACTAATCAAAAATTTTAAGCAAACAGACCCAGGGTTGAAATATAGGGAACAAAAATGTTAGAGCAAACGTATCCAAAATTGAAATCTAGAGGAAAATAACAGTAATATATATCTTCTATCTGCTTGCTTTAACATCTTTGATTGGTTGTCTTCTTTATACTTCAATTCTATTCGCTTTAATACTTTTGATTGGTTGTATCTGAAAAATGTGACTCGAACGTGGGAACTAACAGAAATACGTAAGATAATTATGACGATTACATATCATGATCAAGTAATTATTATAACATTCGAGTAATTATTAATCATTCCCGTGATCATTATGGCATTTCGATAATTTGCAGTATTAATTGATCGAATGCCGCAGGAATGATGTAATAATTACTAGATCGATATGACCGTCAATTGATTAATCAGTATTTATAGTACTAACTTTACAAAGTTAGTGATCATCTCTGACTTAATGAAATTGTAATTGTTACGACTTCGTTTGTATAATTAACGATATAAAATGATCATAGTAATTAATGCATGAAAATTAAAGCATGAGAATCAAGAATACGGAAATAACCTGTTGTCATCTAAGGTTTTTTTAAAAAATTGACTTTCGTTCGTTATGCACATTTTGTAGATATTAAAAAAATAGAAGCATAATAGTTCCAACGCAAACTAAACCTTAAACATAATTCTTTACGAAAGAAATAAAACATAAGCCATGCAAAACATGGAATTTAAAAACTTAGGTCAGTCGTTTTGATTTTTTTTTCTGTCTTTTTAATTTACTACAAATTAATAGTCATGTTCATATCTACTAGGCAAAGCAGTCATATTTTTTCCATCAGTCTTTTCAAACAATTTTGGGAAATTAAAGTCTAAATCATCTATATCAGATAACATCGGATGAGTAGAAGAAAAAAAATAAATGTTAAAAAATCAAACAATTGGCACTATCGTAATAAAATCCAATTTTCAATACAAACCCAACTTTAAATGTATATTATACATCAAATAGGTTTGTAACAATTTTTTTTTTACCATAATTCTAAGGCACCCAAAGTTGATTTTCGTTTTGCATTACTCACTGACCAATTTTTCAAAATTTTCCTTTTTTATATCCAATTTTAGATCCGAATTGTACCAGTTGTTGATTTTTGACATTTATTGTTTTCCACTATTCACATCTGATGTCACCTGACAGAGACCTTAATTTTCTGTAATTGTCTGATAGATTGATGGAAAAATATCTGATCCAATTGTTTAATTCTTTGCTATGCAAAATGAAAAAATTAATAATTTTTGTAGACATGAAAACTAAGGTTGGTTGAACAGATTTTTTTTTAATTTACTGTAAATTATTCATGTCTACTAAGACTATGCAAAGTTAATTTTTCATTTTGTATAGCAAAGAATCAATAATAAACTGAGTCAATAGTTATATTTATTCTATATCAGTTCTAATGACACTGGATGAGAATAGCAAAAAAAAAGTCAAAAATTGAACAATTGACATAATTGAGATCTAAAAAAAGAAAAATCGACTTTTCAATGCAAATCCAACTTTAAATGTGTATTATACATCGAACAGGTTTGTGACAAAATTTTTTTACTATAATTCTAAGGCCACCCAATGTTGATTTTTCGTTTTTTATCACCTGCTGACTCTTTTTTTCAATTTTTTAATTTTTCTTCTTTTAGATCCCAATTGTTCCAATTCAATTTTTGCCATTTTTTCCGATATTCTCTTCTGAAATCACCTGATGGAAACCTAATTTCCTGTAATTGTCCAATAGGATTAAGGATAGGATAAAATATCTATTGTGGGATTAAGCAGTAGCCTAAAGCTACTCCAAATCTTGCTTAATACAAGCACTTCCTCTGTTTTGTCACAGATACACAATCTTCGCTATACACTTGAATGTGTTTTTATAATATATTTTTATTTAACATTTTTACTCAAAGAGCCTAAACTAACATTTCATTCTAACATGTTGATCAATTGGTTTTTTTTCACTATAAATTAATATAATAATATTCACATTTACTCAATAATCATATTTTTCACCAATCATATCAAACAATTACAGGAAATTAAAGCCTCTATAAGGTGATACCGGATAAGAATAGCAGAAAAATAAATGTCAAAAATTGAACAATTGGTAGAATTGATATGTCAAAAATCAAACAATTGGCAGAATTGGGATCTGAAAAAACAAAAACAATCAACTTTGCATGAAAATATAGACTATTGTATTGCAGACTAAACTATAATCACACTATAGTCTCCAAAATAGCAGGTAAGTATTAGGCCATGCAAAGTTAGTTTTTTTATTTTGCATAATATGGTGTTACAAATTTTCAGTTGGCAGATCAAAATTTTTTTTAGTTTACAAAACATAGAATTAAAAAATTTTGGATTATTTTTTTAGATTTATTGGGTAATTACAAATTAAATAGCGAAAATAGAATAATTGGCACAATTGAAATTTTTTTAAAAAAAAGTTTTTTAAAAAAATTGGGTCAACAGGTTATGAAAATGAAAAATTAACTTTGCATGACCTCATAGAATTTTGCATACCCAGAGTAGGTAAGCTTTATATAAATTTTCATAGTAATCAATGATAAAAATCAAGATGATTTCAGTACATACCAGCCAACTTTAACTATATTACAATTCTGTAACAGTGTTTTATAGTAATGTTTAAATCACAATACTCCTATTACAAACATAACATTATACTATAACACCAGAATAGTAAGTGCAGCAACAGAATTTTTGCCAACCCATAGTAGAAATCACGATAGAAGTCATAATACAAATTAATTCAAACATGTGCTTTAGTCATTAGAATGGTAAGTTTTATAATGGAATTTTTAGTATATTATTGACATTACAAAAATTTCAAATAAAACTAATTTAATCTAAATATATTGTTGTCTTTGGGAATAATAGGTAAGTTTTGTTAACTGAAATTTTTTATTATAGAAATTATAATAATTCCACTGCAAGCTAACTCTACCTCATTCATATACTGTGGTGGTCAGAGTAACAAATGGTTTACAACAAAATTTAATATACTGTAAATGATTAAATCATATCAATTTTCATAAATTTTACTATTGTAAATACCATATTTGCGACTTAGTTTATAATTAAATATTTTGCATAATTGTATTAGAAAACCATAACAGTAATTTTAACTAATGTAGTCTTAATTACATAATTTTTTGTAATAGTTAATAGTTAAAAATGTTGAATAAGATAGGTGGTGCAAATGCGCCACCGATCGCACTAGTTTTATATATATCTGCGGGCCGGGCCGGGTTGGGTATGGTTTTAAATAAGGCCCGGCCCAGTTTATTTCACGAGCTTTTTTTTTTCTTCGGGCTAGGTCAGGCTTACAAATAATTTTCGGGCTGAGTTTCGGTATAAGCAGGCCCGGACCGACCCAGCACGTCCTGCACCCTACCTAGGAATAAAGTTTTTAATATAATCACTGCTATACTAATACCATTACAAACTAATAACTTTAACTAAATGCCGTATTTCACCACAATAGCCTATAAGCTTTTTAAACAAATTGTTTACAATAAATTACCCAAACATCAATGATAATGCCAGACAAACTATCACGACTTAAACTATATATTGTGGCTCACTATAGCTAGCAAATTTTAAATGAATTTTTATAGTAAATTACGATAGACATCAACAATAATACTAACATAACTTTAAGCATATACTGCATGTTACTGCAATAGCATATAAGTTTTTTTAAATGAATTTTTTACAGCTAATATGATAAATATCTATGGTAATACCAATACAAGTTAGCATTAACTTTATACCGTATTTATGCAAAATAACGCACATGGGCATTATTTCAAAAACTGCATTTTCTTAAAATAGCATGCTGGTTTCGAAATAATGCCCATGTGTGTCCCAATATGCACACTCCAAATGCTGAATTAATAATCTACTGAAATAATGAATTCAAATAACATGCAGAAATAAGTTTTTTTAGTCAAAAAATCTGACTTAGATCAGAAAGGCTATAAAAAATTAAGAAATACAGGTTTTTTATGCATCACACATATATAATGCATAATTTTTTTAGAAATTAGACCCTTACTCTGAAATAATGCCCATGCACTTACTCGAAATAATGCGCATCCCCTTGAAATAATATGCAGGTGCGTATTATTTTGCATAAATAGGGTACTATGTGTCACTGCAATAGTCTATAAAATTTTTTTAATAATAAATTACAAGGCATTAATAATAATGCTAATGCAAATGAATACAACTTCATGATATAAGTTTTTTAAATGAATTATTTATACATAGTAAATTCAATAATAAAATTACATTTGACGTCCCCAGATAATTGCTATCTTGGGGTTTAAAAAAGAAAAAAAAAATAATAATAATATTAATACAAACCAACATAATATTAACTACATACTGTAGTACTATATTACCACAAGAGCTTATAAGTTTTTTTAATGAATTTTTTACAGTAAATTACATTAGATATCGCAAACTAAAATACTTTTAATTAATATATGTATTACTGCAATGCTCTTAAGTTTTTTAAATGAGTTTTTTATATAAACTAGACGGTAACTTTTGGTTTCTAGTACCTATGGGTTTTATAGAAACTGTAAAAATAATAAAAAGTATATTGTAAAAATATAATGTAAATATGTATTTGATATAGTTTGAGAATTACTTGTCATAATAAAGATCTATAGTTTTGTTGATAAGTTAAAATTAATAGTAGTTTTATTATGGTATAAATTATTTTGAGAGTTAATACCTATTGACAGTGCTTATCCTATTTTTTATTAAAGTATATCTCAGATTAAATCTGAATATTACTTTGCACATGATCCAAATCTGTTGAACAGATTAAATTATTACTAACTAATAAGATGGGTGTCACTCATCTTACTCTGTACATTAATTGATAGATTATGAATTTGGCTATAAAAGCTAATACGTATAAAGGGCTAATTTAAACTATGCCAAATTTGAATGGTTTTTCTAGCATTTTTAAATAAAATAAAATACTAATTTCATGCCTAATAAAATAAAATAAGTGAAATATATTGTGATACTAACTGTTACAATCTTCATACCTTCGATCATTAGTTATAGTAATAAATGTGACATATTAAAATGAAATCAGATTAAATTGAAATATGTATAGAATAAATAAATTGACAGCACCAAAAATAAATATTTTGAACAATTTTTAGAGTTAAATCTTAAGAATAAAGGTTAGTTTTAGAGTAGATTTTATATTAAGCAGGTATAACTGGGTTTTAGAAGGTTAAACAGAAACCCATATTTTATTTTAATCCGATGTCATTATGATCTGCGCAATAAATAATTATAGCAAAATTTTTAATGATAATAAAAATCATTAGAGAGAATTAATGTTTCACTTAAACCATTAGCAGAATATTGGAATATGACAGCAGATTATGTGCCCAAATTATTAACTGTTGAGGTAACTTTAACAAATGCTAATAGGACATTAACTCTATTATTATACAAATAAATGAAAGTTTTGGTAGAATATATATAAATGTAAGAACAAATTTAGTATTTATTAATACAATAGTTTTTTCTAAATTCTCAGAAATAAAGTCCTCACCTATATTACAAGAATTTATTAATTTATTAAATTTTAAACCTGCAATCTATTCTACATACCAATTAGAATCTTTTTTTTAATAGCTTATGAATAGTATGAATCCAATTAATATTTGATGGGTATTAGTCCAATTTATAATCATATAATTATAGATTTAAGTCTTAGTGATGATAAAGAGAATGAAGTATTTTTAAATGTAGCTTTACCATTTAAACAATTTATTTACTAAATTATGATGGTGATTCTAATAATTCTGATAATTCATTAACCTTGAGAACTATATCTGATTCATCTAGATTATGGCTTTATACTAAAAGAGATATATATCTTTACTTTCAAAGTATAGGGCGTTGTTGCCAATATTAGTAGTGTGGCTACATCAAGTTGTTCTGCGGGTTTTTCAGAGGTTAATGCTTATACTGAGCAGAAATATCTTATAACTTCCGCTTGTTTTTTTCCTCCCAATCCACAAAATATGTCAATTTATCATACACTATGGCTACCACCATTTGCACATCAAGAAGCATTTGATTTCTTTGGAATTGTAAGGGAATTTCAGTTCCTTGGTATAGATTTTGCTTTAATTGAGAAATTTAATGATGAATTTAAGATAAAACCTATGTTGAAAAATTCAGATTATGGTTTTTCATCATATTTAATTAATAGTTTTAATATTAATAGAGTGCCACCATCATATATGCATATTTGGGTATAAATCACATACTAGTTGTAGAGATGTAACTTCTAAATGTATATGTTACTTTTCTATCACATAGACAAGGTGCTTGACAGGTTGCTTTTAATTTTATAATAAGGGCAAAAATATCTGCTTCAGAAAGAGATGTAGGAAGCACAGTATATAGTAATGAAATTCACAATGAAAGTCTTTTTATATTAGTACATGGTATAGTTACTTTTACAGATTATTCTAGATATAAGCATTTAGGAAGCAGCAGCACAGATTCAACACACTGACAGAAAAATGTTGTAATACAACCACTTGTCATCTTATAAACTTCAAAGATACAAGGCATATTTTTGAGCATTTACTATACATTGATTTGAATATATATAAATAGTTACCACAATAAATTTAAATTTTTATAACCATAACTTATGCAGTCAACTCCCTCCAAGTACAAGACTTCTAATTGCAACTTCTCTCTAAATGTATAAGATAGCTAGGCTTGGCCTGTATTGAGACATCTCTCTTAAACCATTTTACAGCCAAATATGGTCATTAAGCATTTATATATATATTTTTTATAATTATTTAAGCTTAGCCTTTCTATTTCTAAACCAAAATAAAAATATAACATATAATTAATTAGTCAAATATAAATTTAAAATAGGGTAATATTATCAATTTTAAGCTTTTCTTATAAAAATTTTAAAAATTTTAAATTTTTATATATATACAATTACAAAAAAAAGCCTTTTTGCTTCTAATTAAAGTCAAAGTTATATTTAAAAATGTATAAAATTTTATTAATTAAAATTATTTTTAAAACCAATTCTATAATCTTGTTTTAAGATTTTACCCTATGAAACTTAATATACAGAAATGCAGAGTTTCATAATCACTGCATAGAACTGTATAGAACTAATTATTCAAAAAATTTAATACATGTTAAAAATTGAAATCTGTGCATTGTATTATATCCATATATTAATGTGTATTAAATCTCAATAATTACATAGTTTCTGTGCACTAATGTACACAATTATTAAGATTCTTTACAATTATAATTTTTTTGTACTAATGTCACAATTATTAAGATTTAACAATTATAGTTTTCATATACTGTTGTATACAATTATTATAATTCTTAAGAATTATGATTTTAGTGCACTAATATAATAATGAGACCTATTTACTTTTTTTTAATTTATTATTATTATTATTATTATATTAAACTAACATTCTCTGGTCTATACTAAAGAAGCATTGGCAAAAATATGGAATGTAGACAATAGTTAATTACCCAGTCTTTTGGCTATAAAAAAAAAGTAATCACAATAGATCAACCTTACAAGAGTTACTAGATAATTATACATCAAATTCCGGAGAACATATATAGATTTTTATCCTAATATTATAAAATGGTGCCTGTATGCAAATGTAATCTTTATGCAATATAATTGGACAACTCATAAAATTTCAATCAGCATTTATATTGCTAACTTTATAAGGATTAAGATCATTACTAATTGTAATTGTGTATGACTAATGTTGTAATAATTATTATAATCAATCTGTGAATTAATAATCAAGGTGTGAATATTAAAATACAGAGAATCAAAGATACAAAAATGGCTAGTTATTTTTTTCATATTCTTAGCTATCATTTATGATTTTTAAAAAATTAATTTTTGTCTTTATATGTATTTTGTAGATGTTGGATTAACTGAGATATAGATAACATGCATTAGTAAAACCGATGTTGGGTTTGTAACATTTTTTACAGTAACTAAGCAATAGAAACTATAATAATTCCAAAGCAACTAACTTAACCTTACTGTAATTTATGATACAGATTAATGTAAAATCATCTTTAACTGTTTTATTTGCTGAATAGTTCACAATAATTCTAAAGAAGCCCAAAAATACATAGATAGATCAGGTATTAGTTTGCTTATTTGGTTTTTATTATGCAGATCTTTTTTATTTATAGTAATTTTTTGCTTATTTTTAAGTTTTTTTGCAGATCTTTCAATTTTTAGTAATTTTATAATAAACCTGACCTATTTATGTATTTTTGGGGTCCTATTCCAATACAAGCTGACTTTCATTATCTGAATAGCTTTATAGTAACTATTAATAGAAATTGTGATAACTCCAATGCAAACTAACTTAACCAGATAGAAAATAAAAGACATTTCTAATGCAAACTATCTTTATCTAATCTTATAGTAGCCAAAATAGTAAGCTTTTATTACAGAATTTTTTACAGTAACTCAAGAAAGAAATTACAATAATTTTAATATGATAATTTTGATACAAACTAACTCAACTTTAATCATATATTGCAGTCACCAAAACAATGAGTAGCTTTGACAGAATTCTTTATAAGAGAAATAATAACTTTACTGCAAACTAATTCAAACTTAACTCTATAAAAATTAAGACAATTCTAATGAAAACTAACTTAACCACATTGTGGTCACCAAAATAGTGGTAAGTGCCACAGAATTTACATAACTCAGTAGAAATTAAGAAATTCTGATGTAAACTTAGGAAATAACAATAATTTCCAAATTTACTATAACTTATGAAGCAAAACATGGTAATATCAATAATTTGCACTATAGTTCTTTATGCAACTCAGACAAAACTATAAGTTGCATCACTAACACATGATGTATGATATATGATGCAACTCAACTATTTGTTGTTTGACTTTAGTAGCTCTCCCACAAAAATTTTTCTGGTCATGTGCCTTTGTTGAGACACAAACCAAACATATTTTGGAATCAGGTGTAATGTGAAAATCAAAACAATCAAAGCAATCAAAGTAATAAATGAATAGTTAGGGTTTGGGTTGTGCACTTAATTAGAGCATTGCTAATGCCAAAATTTTGCAAGGAATTTTTTTTGTTAATACGCAGAAGATAATTTCATAGACAAACTTCAGAGCTATTAGTGATTTTTTAAAAAAATTATAAAAAAACACCTAATCCTGAAATTCAATTGGTTTGCACCACAGTAAAGTCACATGACTAGAAATTTTTTGTGAATAACTACATAGGTCCATAAGTTTTAAGGGTCACATAGCAGTTGTGTTAGGCATCATTAATTTGCACTACATTATCACTCTTTTCGATTTAGTTTAATTTGATTATATAACTTCTTTGAGAGCTCTGTGAGTTTTACAATTATTATATAAACAATTACCTAAATTCGTTATATTTTCAGAACTCATTTTATACTTTTTGGCATTTTTATTATATTTAGTAATTAGGTTCTAAAAATATACATTTAAATAATTATATATATTGATATTGTAATCATGAGACTCACAAAAAATTCATAAACTGATCAAAATCCAACTAAATCAAAAAAGAATGATAATAAGTTCTGTAACAAAATGTTTTACAGTAACTCATAGTAAATTTATGGTGATTTATTGCAAACCAGCTCAATCATAGCAACATCATATGGTTCACTAAATAATGAGTAAGTAATAGAATTGTTTATCGTAACGATAGAATTTGGGATAATTCTGATGAAAATTACTCAACCTTTAACCACATATTTGAATAGCGTCATGTTTTTTTGAGAATTTTTGCAATAGCTTATGATAATTCAAATGCACACAAACTAATGATGCCTGACACATGATGCAACCTGCTCATTGATGCATGACGAAACCGTTTCGTCAGGCAACTTCAAATTGACGAATTGACGAATGACGAAACCCATGACGCATGATGAAACCCATGATGCATGACGAAACCCACAATGCATGATGAAACACATGACACAAAACCCATGACGCATGATAAAACCAATAATAAATAACAAAACCCATGATGATTTTGATGAAGCATAAGACTATTATTCATTTCTTTCATAAAGAAATAAATTAGTCCATGCAAAGTTAATTTTTTGTTCATTATTATATCTTCCCAGTTTCTATCTTTTTGACATCGATCCGACATTGCCTGATGATTTGCAACAATCACCCAGATATATCCGATAGGTGTTCTNATTCATTTCTTTCATAAAGAAATAAATTAGTCCATGCAAAGTTAATTTTTTGTTCATTATTATATCTTCCCAGTTTCTATCTTTTTGACATCGATCTGACATTGTCTGATGATTTGCAACAATCACCTAGACGAATTGGCAGTGTTATTATTATGTATTATTTTATGTATTTTTTATTTTGGCATAGTTTGTGGCATAGTTGGGTGATTTTAACCCTCAACGAGAGTACCCTACCAGTACCCTCAACGAGTGTTATAGACTCTCAGCGAGTGTATGAACCTTTTAATGAGTGAATTAAGCACATCCTACTCGAATTTTACAGGAAATTACGGGTCGTATGTATTGGATCTAGGACAGCATTTAGCCTTAGCTGTATGATCTTGGGTAGTGCTCGTACCCAGATAACTTTTTATCCGAAAGGTTGTTACCTTTAACAAAATTTAATAACCGGCTTTATATCCTATTCAAATAAAAGGATAATGGTTATATCTGGATAAGATATTTATATGATTGTTGATTTATATATATACAGTATTAATGCATAAATCAAATAAAGTAACTCTATAATAATAAAGTAAAAAAATTAGAAAAATAAATAAATAAATAAATAAAAACAAATAAAAATGAATCACTATATGCTCGTCTAAATATTAAATGCTAACTTTTCATATATTAAAAGAATAGTTCTAATATTCATATATATTTAACAATGTAATTAATAATTTTTGCATTTTCTGCGTAGAACACATCCACATTTGTTTTTCGGCAACGGCAGGAATCTGGTCAGGTGTCATGTCTAGAAGATAATTACTAAATTTTTTTTAAACAAACATAAATTTATCTTTTTCGACATAAAAAACTTGCATCTCCAAGTTATTCCTATTTTGTTTAGGCATGAGAAGTTCTTCTGTTACGCTAATACAAAAAAATAATGACGAAACAATAAAAGATAATCTTTATATATATTAATAAAAAAAAATCAATGTAATTATTAATAAATAATTATTATCAGTAATTTATTACATTGCTGTGCATTTCACAATCAATGAAAATCGAGAAAGAACACATGTTCATTCTGAATTAAATTCAGAAACGATGTGGAACAATAAGTAATTATTATCAGTAATTTATTACATGATCTGCATACAAGATGAAAATCAAGAAAGAACACATATCAATCAGAAATGATATGGAACAATAAGTTATTATTATCAGTAATTTATTACATGATCTGCATACAAGATGAAAATCAAGAAAGAACACATGTCAATTCAGAAATAATGTGGAACAATAAGTAACTATTATCAGTAATTTATTACATGATCTGCATACAAGATGAAAATCGAGAAAGAACATATGTCAATTCAGAAATGATGTGAAACATTAAGTAATTATTATTGTCACAGGCTAAAAGTGATCTTCCAAATTAGGCGCAGTAAAACCCGTGATCAAGAACCGAAATCCAAGAAACCTAAAGGAAAGAAATCAGGAATTAGAAATTAATTAAAATTAGTTAACGATGTAAAATATTGTTAAACTTAGCCATCGTTTTTGTAATTATATAGTACTTATCATCACAAACCCCTTAGTTATAGTGATTCTAACATGATTCGAGATCAATGATCCTACCATGATCCTTCATGATGAAAGATCGATTTATCCCCAAACCTCATTAATTTATAGTCTAGTGAAAGTTATAAAAACTCTGTAATTTCCTTTTCGTAATAAAATACATCCTCTACTGGATTTTAATAAATACCCTATATATATCTTACGGGATTTCAATAATTCTCTATTATCATACTTAATAAATTAACCTAATAAATCCGTTTAATAAAATAAATTACCAAATCACCAATGCCACGTCTCTGGCGAATGCCTTATATTATATAAAAACTATATTTTTGTGTACAAACTAATTAAACCTACGAATCACCTCGTAACATTTGGTAGTGACCATAAGATTACAAACTATGTAACCACTGTCATCTAAAATATATCTAAAATGAATGAAGAACAATTTAACAAATTTATAGAAGCCTTAACTAAATTGGTCAGTAGAGAAGAAACAACCCTAAAGGAGAGTAATCTTGTAAAGATTAAATATTTTTATGGTACCGACGATGAGGATCTATTCGAATGGTTCGATGATTTTGAAAGGGCCGCTGAAGCCAATAACTGGACCGAATAACATAGGGTGAAGATTGCGTCAGGATATTTAAAAGAAATGGCAGCTGAATGGTATAAAAGAATTAGAGAAAATATTGAATTTTGGAAAGTAAAAGAAGAAAACGANCCGACGATGAGGATCTATTCGAATGGTTCGATGATTTTGAAAGGGCCGCTGAAGCCAATAACTGGACCGAATAACATAGGGTAAAGATTGCGTCAGGATATTTAAAAGAAATGGCAGCTGAATGGTATAAAAGAATTAGAGAAAGTATTGAATTTTGGAAAGTAAAAGAAGAAAACGAAATAGACCGAAACAAGAGTTTCTATCATTTATTCATGGCACAGTTCACCCCAGAAGAAAGACAATACTGGTGGCAAATGGAGTTGTATGAATTACAACAAAAGGATACAGAAAAAGTGGATATTTATGCCACAAAATTTCAAAAATTACTCAGCCGAGTTAATGTCGATAATGGGTTTTCCAAAGGCTTCATCATAAGAATGTTTTTGAAAGGCCTAAAAGGCAAAAATGCTGAGCTTGTAAATATAGCCGCACCTAAAAATTTAGATGATGCCATAGCCACAACAAAGAGAATCGAGGCTGGAAGTTATTACCACCAATGACGTACCGAACAATTTAATATACCACAACAAATAGGAGATGAGTTACGCGATCTAAAAAAGAGTATTGAAGGATTAATGGTAAATTACGCAACCCTATCCGCATAAATAAAGGATACAAGGAATTATCGTCCGCAGGAGAATTTTTATAAAGCACATCCTCAAAATAGATATAGATGGGAAAGAAACGAAGGACTTAAATGCAATGAATGCGGGGAAACAGGTCATATCGCTAGAAAGTGCATGTCCGAAAAAGAATACCCTTATAGAAATCTGAGAAAGGGTAATCAAACAAAAACTATTAGTTTTTGTGAATTAAAGGATAGTAGAAAGGATGAAGTATATACAGCTAATAATCTTACCACTTCGAAAACTACCAAACGTCTGACAGACCCAAAGTAGGAAGAGAGGTTGTGCAAAACAGTTAGGGTTTAACCAGAAGAACAAAATGAAGATATTGAAAATCCTACTATCATTCAAGATCCGCCAACTATAAATAAACCCAAAAAGAAATGGAATCCATCACAAATTGATGCCTTACAACCTTATAATGTAGCAGACGATATTTTATCTTTACCGACTACTGCTACTCTAGGACAAATCCTCCAATAAAGAAGAAACTTGGCAAAAATATTAAAAAGACCAACTATTATGAAAGAAACAAATTTTCTCATACCTGAGGAGCAATGTCACATGACAGCCGCGAGGTGCTATATCCGAATTCGCAATAATCCGGTGCTGGCAGTATTAGACTCTGGCGTAGCAGTAAGCATAATATCCAAAAGCATATTGAATGAACTAGGACTAAGGATAGATGATAAATCTATCACGATGGTGGTAATAGCGACTGGAGCAAAGGCCAAGACACTGGGATAATCAAAGATATTAGAATAATAATACAAGATATAGTAGTACCCACTACTTTAAATGTTATAGAGTCGTATGACAATACCTTATTATTGGGACAGATTGGTTCCAGAATACCAAGGCTCATATTCATTTCGATGAGCGAAAATTATACTTACAATATGCTGATAAATCAGCAGAGGTCCAAATTTCCAATAACGGGACTGAAGGCCTTAACCCACGTGGAGAGAATGAAGTACAAAGCGATGGTGAAGACACCTTCGATGAATTCGACTATGAAGAAGAAGAATTCAATGAAAAAGATAATAATGAAAGTTGACTAATGGAAGAAAATCTCACATTATACCTCACTAACATCGAAGAAGTACCTACAAAGAAAAACGAAAGGGACAAGGATAAAGATAAAAGTGTAAAAGAAATAATTGAAGAAATAGTAGATAATGAAGAATTAACTCAAGAACAACAGTCTAAAGCTAAAGAATTCCTACTTACGGAAGAAAACTTGTTCGCTTAAAGTCTTAAAAATCTAGGTCGACAAATGCTACTACCCATAGCATTAACACGGGTGATGCCACCCCGATTAAACAAGAATACTATAGGGCTGCCTATGAAGAAAATGAATTTATTAGAAAAGAAATTAAAAAATTAAAAGAACAAGGACTAATAGTCAAAATAAATAGTCCTTGGGCTTATCTGGTAGTAATAGTACTGAAGAAGAATGAAAAGCTGCGCTTCTGCGTAGACTACCAAAAACTAAATTCAGTTACAAAGAAGGATACATATCCTCTACTGCTAATTAACGACCTTCTCAACACATTTGGAGCGGCCCATTGGTTATCTACCCTAGATTTAATAAGTGGATATTGGCAAGTCAGGGTTAGCAAAGAAGATATAGAAAAAATGACATTCATCACGAAATACAGTATTTATGCTTTCCAGGTAATGCCGTTTGGTCTTTGTAACGCGCCCAGAACTTTTCAAAGATTAATGGACACCGTATTTGGCAACTGCATTAGGAATTTTGCAGTAGTATATTTGGACGATATAAATATATATTCGAATTCATTCGAAGAACATATAGAACATTTAAAAATTATATTTAATAAATTACGAAAAGCAAAACTAAAACTAAATCCAGAGAAGTGTACATTCTTTAAATCTGAGATTAATTACCTGGATCATATAATTAATAAGGAGGGGGTAAGACCCAACGAGTCTAAAGTAGATAAAGTGAAGAAATTCCCAATACCTAAAAATCTTTTTCAACTAAGAGGATTTATTGGATTAGCATCCTATTATCGCCGATTTATTAAAGGATTTGCCATAATAGCCCAACTGCTTCATAAACTATTAGAGAAAATATTATCTACAAATGAAATGAAGATCAGCAATTAGCATTCGAAACGTTGAAACGACACCTGATGGTGGCATCTATTCTAAGGTATCCAAATTTTAAAGAGGAATTTTACCTACATACCGATGCTTCCGGCGTAGGTTTAGGAGTTATCTTAGCTCAAAGGGATAAAGACCACAAAGAATATGTAATAGCATACGCAAGTCGCAGATTATCAAAGACTGAAAGAAATTATTCCGCTCCAGAAGTAGAATGTTTAGCAGTAGTATGGGCCGTTGAACACTTCCATTACTACTTAGGTACTAAATATTTTACACTAATTACAGATCATGCCGCTCTGAAGTGGTTACATACCTCTGAACCTAAAGGAAAAAGAGCTCATTGGATGCCAAGATTACAACCTTATGATTATTCTATAATACATCGACCCAGAAGAAAGCATTCTAACGTTGATGCTTTATCAAGAATGTACCTAGGAGAAATAAAAAATTGAAACTAGAAAAGTTTTAAAAAAAAGGGGGAAACAACAAATTGATTACCTTATTAATCAACAATACTCGACTCCGGTGATTTCCTAATTTAAAAGAACTATCAATCCTCGTGACTTCTTTTCTGGATCTCCAACCGCAGCCAGCTGCCATCGGAATTTAGTCAGGTTTTCAATCGATATAGTAACTGAAATCTTGAACCTGTAAAACCCTGAAAGTCCAATCGGCGACCCGATATCTCTTGACCTATAATCGCATAAAATAAGTTCGCTTTAACTATATAAAGAAAATAATAAAATTGATAAGAATAAGGATGATGATGTTGATATTAAGGATAATAAGAATGATAATAACAGCAATTTTAGCGATGATAATAAAGATAATGGCAATTATATATATATGAGAACGCACAAATCATCTAGCACTGCTGCTCTTGAGACCTTATCTGGTTCTAAGGGAAATCATTTTTTAAAAAAAAAATTAGAAAATCTTGCAAAATGCGAACTCATTGGTACTGAACTTAAAATATATGGATTGACTCAAAATACAAAAACAAATAAGTACTTAATAGTATTTCAATATGCAAATAATGGAACCTTATAAGTTTTTAAAAGAAAATTTTTGAGAGCTTACCTGGCAGACTAAATTAAACCTACTTTACGATATTTCAAAAGATTTAAAAAATATTCATGATGCAGGATATGGTTTGTCCAGAAAGTATAATGAAAATGATTCAAAGATTGTATTTATGGAATTATACCTTATATTGCTCTAGAAGTCTTATCAGGTCAAAAGTTTACACAAAATGCTGATATTTATAGTTTTGGTTACATTATTTTTGAGAAGTAAAAAAAAAAAAAAAAAAAAAAAAAAAAAAAAAACTTTGAATTAATTGCACAAAATTAGTCAAGGTGCTCTGCCTGTAAGTCGCTTATTGTGCAAAAACGGGAGGTGCTCTGCCCAAAAATGGGAGGAATATCCAATCTATAAAATGCTCTATAAGCCTGGGAACTAGCTGTGTTCGCTACTGAAATAAGTACCGCACAAAATTTGGACCTAATTGAATGTAATTAAATAATTTGAAAGTTTTCTTAAAAGAAAGAATTAATTATATAAGAACATAACTATAATGAAATCTAACGTTAAATTTAATACAGCCCAGGTAGTCGGTGTCCTGGCATAAATATGGAATCTCAGATATCAAATATTAAAAACATTCATTACGGAACAAAGATTACTCCATACCTTAACTCTTAAAGAACATCGAAGCATCCAAGCCCAAAGTCAATTCTTCGTTGTCAAAAATGTTCTAATATACAATAATTAAAAAAAGGGGAGCTTGTATTAGTATATAAAGCATCCCAACAATACTCCAAAAGTCATAAACTCCACTCTAAGTGGAAAGGACCTTTCGTTGTCCACAAGGTACTCCAAAAAGCAGTATATAAATTACGAACCATGGATAGAAATGTAATCAAAGCACCGATAAATCGAAAATTACTCAAGAAGTATTATATCAGAAAGAAAAATTAGTAAAAAGGTTAAGGGTGAAAAAGAACAACAAAAAAAATTACCTTAATAAAGAACAATTCACTATACAACATAGGATATTTATGCATGCGATGCATAAAATAGGTCTGGGCAAATATCAGGGCTAAAAGTGATCTTCCAAATTAGGCACAGTAAAACCCGTGATCAAGAACTGAAATTCAAGAAACCTAAAGGGAAGAAATCAAGAATTAGAAATTAATTAAAATTAGTTAACGATGTAAAATATTGTTAAACTTAGCCATCGTTTTTGTAATCATATAGTACTTATCATCACAAACCCCCTTAGTTATAGTGATTCTAACGTGATTCGAGATCAATGATCCTACCGTGATCCTTCATGATGAAAGATCGATTTATCCCCCAAACCTCATTAATTTATAGTCTAGTGAAAGTTATAAAAACTCTGTAATTTCCCTCTCGTAATAAATACATCCTCTACGGGATTTTAATAAATACCCTATATATATCTTACGGGATTTCAATAATTCTCTAATATCATACTTAATAAATTAACCTAATAAATCCGTTTAATAAAATAACTTACCAAATCACCAATGTCACGTCTCTGGCAAATGCATTATATTATATAAAAACTATATTTTCGTGTACAAACTAATTAAACCTACGAATCACCTCGTAACATTATCAGTAATTTATTACATGATCTGCATACAAGATGAAAATCGAGAAAGATATCAGTAATTTATTACATGATCTGCATACAAGATGAAAATCAGAAAGAACACATGTCAATTCAGAATTTACATAAATTCATATTCTGTACTGTGTAAAGTATGTAATAAAAATATAAAACATAAAGTAAGTACTTACTGTATTCATATATATAATATAATAAATATTATTATACTTACAAAAACTGAAAGCCAGTATAAGTTTAAAGTGTAATTGATTTATATCATCTATTAAATAAATATAATAAACAAACGAAATATTAAAATCATGTTCTTATTTAAAATACATTAAATTTATGATGTAGACAAGTTTTACACCGAGTGATGCTAGTATATAAATAATACGCAAATTAAAATTTTTATTATAATTGTATTTTACCCTATATTATCCTATATTATATCTTAAGTTAACTGAATACCTCAATAATTTATCTGTTTATCAGTTTTATAATTCGGGTATCCGGATAGCCTAACAGTTAATCGGTTATTGTACCCTAGGGTATGACCACTAATCTTGGGGCAAAATCGATCGATTCCGATCTAGCCGATCATGATTCCGATGCACTCCGACGTATCCCGACCCGGAATTTGGTTATGAGTTGATCCTACGTTCTGCTGTTGCTAGTGAAATGCTAGCAATAAAAAATTATCTGTTTAGATTCAGTATAAAAGCTTCTTAAATTGACAAGGGTTTCATCAAGAGCTTCATCATCTTAGGTAGCGCTCCCACAAAAAATTGATCACTCTGTAATTCTGTAATTTTGACCAATCAAAATTTAGGATCAAGTGTAACGCAGGGACGGTGAATAATATCGATTTGTATCGATAATATATAAACCGATATTTTTAGGCCAAATCATGGGGAAATCGATATTTTCGCAAATGTTAATGCAGTGTAACAATAAGCACTTGGGCAAAATTAAAAGTATAATTCGGGCCAGGCAATATAAATTTGCTAACTTGAACCGTTGATAAGCTTCGGTAAAATAGACAATCAACAAACACGTCAAAAGAAGAAAGAAATTTAGTTACTGATCACGTTATATCACGTTATCAGTAACTGTTGTACAAAATTTTGCATTTTAATTGGCCAATCATGAGTATATCGATATAAATCGATATTTTTGACCATACCGATCGATATTTTTGCTAAATCAAATCGATATTATTCACCGTCCCTGGTGTAACGTGATAATCAAAACAAATGTGTTTTGTTTTCTAAGTAAAAATACGTGTAAAATTAAGGCTAAAAAAACCGCGTTGTAATTAGGGTTAGGGTTAGAAAAATATAGTGGCCACTGTGGTTATTAATAAAATTTCACGAGAAACATTTTTAATTAGGACGCAATAGATGGTTTCCTAATAAAAATTTAGAGCTACTGTTTTTTGTAAAAAATTTTTACGTTACACCTGACGATCGGTTAAAATTAAAGGTTGTGAACAATTTTTTTGTATTGGAGAGCTAGTGTGTTAGTTTCATCAATAGTCAGGGTTGCGTCAGGAGTTTCGTCAATCGTCAAGGGTTTCGTCAATCGTCAAGGGTTTCGTCAATCGTCAAGGGTTTCGTCAAGCGTCAAGGGTTTCGTCAATCGTCAAGGGTTTCGTCAGACGCAAATTTGACGAAACCTTTCGTCAACGCGAAAATAATTGCGTCAGGCATCATTAACACAAACCCAACCAATTGAACAATAGAAAAAAAAGCAGGAGCACCAGTGGTGCTCCATCTCATTCATGTAAAAATTCTTTTGAGATAAATCAAAATGTTTACTTACATTTTATAAACTTTATCCCAGCAAACAATTCCATGGATATATTAAAATACCGGTTTACTAACTATATGATTTAAATTAACAATTTAAACTCTTATATTCGATTCCATCTTGATGTTAAACTTAATAATGTAGTAATACGTAATTATGTAGAGTATTATGCAAAAAATAAGGAGCTTTTAGATCCCACTCTTCAATATAACCCAATTATAATAAATATCAAAATATTCCTCACGAACAACACGTAATGATAAATCTCAGATATTGAAAAGGAACCCGATAGAACACAGGATCTTAGCTGGAGAATGCTTATAATCATGGCAATGGAAAAAATGTTTGTTGGGTTTTTGGGCAAGAAATAATCAAGATAAAAGGCTTAATTACTTGTAACTGCTGGACATTGTTCTAAAGAAGCCGCGCGATTGAAAGGTGCAGAAAAATTTGATCACTTTCCTTGGGATGCTCCTATAGAAAGCACTGAACTTGGACCGATGGTAGATTCTAGTGATATAATCGGTTACGATTATGGTTTGATTAATATAACATTAATTATTAAAGAGAGTGGGAATTAACTAATTATAGTGCTCATGTATGTAAATCTGGCTTAATAACGCGTCTGGAATGATCGAGAATCTTATCTATTATGGTAAAGACTTTTCTGAAATATCTAGTGGAGGTGATAATGATGTCCTGTATTTATTATTCACAAGATTTAGTAACTGTGGGCTTAGTTGGCATACATGTTAAAAGGTTAACTGATATTTCTGAATATTTGCTTTTTGATGTAATTTTAAATAGGAGTGATGTAGAGCTCGTTGTATCTTGAGTACATCTATTGACCTTCTTGTTAGATCCAAAAGAGCATTTATATTTTTCATTAGGAAATGATAAAATGATTTATATATTAGGTATTACATAAATGCAAAAAAATTTTATGTGATTACTAAAATCACAGCTTCGCTAATAATTTCAGACCAATTTCAATCTCCTTATTTGGGGGAAGCTAAAGTTTATATGTTTTTGATTATTTAATTAAAATTAGGGTAAGGTTAGTTGGGAGTTAGAGTTAGACTTGTCTTATAAGTAAAATTGTCCTCCCGACATTTTTTATTAATGCTTCTAGACAGGTTTAGACACTAGTTTCTTTTATTTCGGCGTTTTTCACTTTTTTTCTTTGGTCGGGAAGATCAAATGCTACGATTTGAATGGCTTTATATCACGTGAATGCACCTGGCTTCAGACGACCCTTATTTGGGAGATTTATTCCCGATTTTTATTCACAGTATTTCGGATTCAATTGATCGGAATTTTCATATTTCTTTTTATGCGCAACATATTAGTTAATGAAGATTCGATATAGTGAGAATTTTAAATTATAGAATTATTAAAATTCAACTTGTTATAGTGAAGTACATATATTATTCTCTCGATATAATCTATAGTGAAAATTTTTTTCTCAATCTGATGACTTACTATGACTAGATTGAGTTGTATGTATTTATTTATTTATTTATTTTTTCTTTTTTATACTGTTTTCAAAAATTTTGGCAATAATATTCTGCCGAATTCGATAAGTTATTGATTTTGGCGTGATTAATGCATGATTAAGAATAAAAAAAAATTAGTATAATATTACTATTACAACATATTGTTCGATTATTATTTTATTGCATTCGCAATGTCAACTCTTTTAAAACTTTTGTTAAATTTTTGCCTTATCAATATGTATGACATATCTCCAGTTAATAGATTTTCATTAAAAAAAGCTCTGAACATAAGTTAATTTTCTTAATAAACGTATAAATAATTTTAATTCAAATTGTCTACAAATAAAAATACAAAAATTTCTACATCAAGTTCGTTATTATATAATTAGCTTTGGTAATTTAAAATTTTTTATTGAAGATAAGTTATATTTGTTTAAAATTAAATAAAAAAAAAATAACAAAATGGGTCTTTTTAATATACAACATCCTCTATTACAAGCGTAAGCGTTAACAAAAATACGATCAAGAATTTTGTTAACTGGCTCGAAAAGATGCAATAAAGTTGAAATAAGAATCAAAGAATTTATTAATATTTGCTGACGATGTCTTACCAATTATAATAAAGTTTTTATATTTATAGCACTGTATAATGTTTATTTAAAGAGACAATAACTGCTAACACCCAGCTTTTGGCAATTACTCGAACTGACAAGCCTTCAAAATTCTCTTTAACTATTTTCCAACGGTTATGTTTTTAAAAATATCTGTTCGCGACTTAAGATATTGATTTGTAACGGTGCAAATGAATTACTCATTTATATATGTTTTGTAACATCGTGATAATAGTATCGAAAGATATATATGAATGTGAATCACATAAAATTACGCGCAAGTTCTGTCAATAATATTATCAGGCTTAGTCTTAAAAAATCATGACATATAATTAAATAAGACCAAAAATTCTTATTTCTATAATGATAAAATCAGTTCCTACACATAATTGGAAACTACTAAAAAGATTATGATATAAGTTCACATCTTTTGATTCAAATCAAAATCATTACTTCTGTACTTTGATTGGTGTAGTTTCCACAATGGGATTGATAAGTGGCGAATTTCGAAATAAGTAGGGATTTTTAAATAGCATTTTACTATATGGAATTATTAATGGGAAAAATAAAATAAGGTTCTCTAATTTAAATTTCGAAACATCCTAATGAAGAGAGATTTTAAAATTTAATAGAGTGATAAAATAATCTTTGTTCACACGACATCACGCGGTTTTGTAATTCAGGAAAAATGATAGTTGTTATAATGATAATGGTAAACGCACTTAAATTACTACTAGCTATCAAAAATTCAATAATTTAATCTCATCACTCTGTATCACAATCGTTTTAGTTCACTGTATAACCAGTAAAGATAGTATCAATAGATTATGATTATTAAATAAAATTGCAATGTTCCTATATTTGTTTTCTTTGATTTTCGCTCTATACGGTTTTTAGATAAACTTTATAACCTTAATAATATAAAATAGCGTTAAAATTGTAATGCTAAAAGATATACATTAATTTTATATTTTAAAAGGGAAGAAAGGAGAACATTACCTCACTACACCAAGGAACTTTTTTAAAATAAGAAATCGTATGACACATGACCTTTCGGCTCGTTTATTTAAATATGTTTTTGATAACGGACAACATTCCTTCTCAATCATGTTCTAAAAGTGTTTCACCAATTATATCCAAAGTACAATTGCACAATTGGTGAAGGTCTATCAATGATGTATTATAGTCATTAAATTGGTTATATGTCGAGTTAATGCGGTTTTGATTAACGATTTTACGTGGGATTGGATTAATGTTAGAAGACACTACGTATTTAATATAGAAAGCTGGTGATAAAATATGTTTTAAATTGTCAACAATTATTTTTTCTAATTGCCATATTATACAATAAAAGTTTAATGTTATTAAGAAAAAACCATTATAATACATCTTGTCGCTTCTTAAAGTTGGATTTGTCTTTAAAATTTTAAGACCTTAATGTCGTAAAAAAATAATTCTCACTTTCTACAATACATTTATTTTAATCTTGTAATCTATTAAACAAGGAAAAAAATTCCATAGAACTCTTAAAGCTTAAATTAGGACCGATCGAACACCAGACATTCCTGAGATTCATTAGAATTAAGTTTAGAAAGTTTCATTTCACTCGTGACTTTGCACATATGTTTCGGGTGGAGGTATTCCAGGTGTATAAACCGTAGAAATATGTGTTTCACGTATATGATCATCTTTGGATGTACCCGGTGTCGCGATAATTTCTTGTTTATGTCGATTTTTATAAATAAAAAATCCAATAACAGATAAAACTACAGCTAAAATAACTACGCCTACACCAATTCCAATTCCAATATACAAATATGAAAAATTATTATTTGCTTGACTAATTTGACTAGTTGGTGAATTATCGATACTTTGTGCTGGTTTAGCTGGGTTTGTTGATGTGGGCACATTGAATGTAGTTGTAGGCACATTGAATGTAGTAACCCAGGTGTAATTTTGTATATCAAGGATATAAATATTATTTGTGTATAAATTTGATGCTGTAGTTGCGCCTACATATGTAAAAAATTAAACCAATTTTAATAAATTTCTTTAAATAAATAAACATTTAAAAATTAATTACCAAATGCAAGTATCATATAATTTTTGTATAATGCAGCTGAATGCTGTGTTAGTGGTGGTGCACTTGTTCCGGAAACACTTGGGACAGACCACGCCCAGGAATTTGTATTTAATACTGCAATATCAGAAAACACAGTAACAGGTTGGCCGGAACTATTTGATATTGAACCTCCATATATAATAATTTTTCCATCCTGGGCTAAAAGCAATAATTAATAAAATTAAACATCAAAATCATAATTTAACTGTTAATACAATGCTATTATATATAGCATACGTACTTAAAACAGCAGAATGATGCTCTCGAGATGCAATAGTAGAACCACTAGCAAACTAAATAAGAAAATATATTTGCGAAAATTAGGTATAATCCTTATTAGAAATAATATTAATCGTATACATTACTTTAGTAGACCAGGTGTAAGATTTTGTGTCAAATATTTGAATCTGTAATTTAATATGGATCAAAAATAAAAACTTTAAATATTTGAAAATTATAAAATACCTAAAATTAATATTATCATAATACCATACTTGAGCCATATCAATAAGACTTGTATTCAAACTTGAACCACTTTCACCACCAATATAAACAATAAGACCATTTGGTAATAATGTAGCGGTAGCGAGGGCATGAGTCAGGGGAGACTGAGACTGAAATAGTGTTGACCAAGTCATAGTGGTTATATCAAGTGTATTCATATCATTATAAAAAAGTTTTGTTGAATTATAATAGTCTCTTCCACCAAAAATAAAAATTTTCCCATTATTGTCAATAACAGTTTGCATTTCATTACGAGTTGCAAAGCTAGAATTAAAATTATTAATATTTGGTATTGTCCATTGTGAAGTCTTAGAATCAAATTTATACACTGATGATGTATATGAATAATAATATGTAGTAGTTGAAGTATCTATCCATGTTCTTCCTCCAATTAAAAGAACTGTAGAATTATCAATAGTGCTAAGGCAAGATGTGCCAAAACTATATCCTACTGGCATGACAACATCATTATGCCATGGAGGTGTAAAAATATTAAATGAACTCGATAAATCAAGATACCAAACTTCATTAGTAAAGGCAGGTGAAGTGGCTCCACCAAAGAAATAAAATCTAGTACCAACTAATGTGCTAGCTGTTGACATCGAGGACTAGGTACATTTTGGCAATTAACAAAATAATATACCGAGCTAAATATAACAAAAAAAAAGGATATAATATAACGATTTCATGATGATATCTTATGAATTGTTATATTAAGCACTGATTCTATATTTCCGATTGTATTTATGTTTTGACGGAGAGATATAGTTCTAATCTGAGTTTATATCGATACTTATTCCCGTAAGTGATACAAACAAAAAGTAAATTTTTATAAATTGTCTGTTGAACATTAATTTATATACCCCTTACTTTTGTTTTAATACATTCAGACCTCCCTAAAAGCTCCCCTTTTGGATCATGATAAAAAATTTCAAAAATAGGCCAAAATTTAATGGTTATCACGTTTCACAATAACGATGCATAATTATTTGCAAATTAGAATTGCACATTCGGACGACTCCGCCGTCCATTTCAGCTAATAATTAGATATAGCAGATGGTGTGACTATAACATGGTGTTACTTTACTAAGAATTTGGTCTATTTGTTTTAGTGCCACCAGCATCCTTAGTGTCAATTCCTGTTCATTTCTTTAATATTCTATTAAATGATACATGTGTGGTGGTAACAAATTCTAAATGATGATTAGCTAGATCAGGTGCAACGTAAAAAAAACTAACGAAACACGACACTGGGTAGGCAAAATCTGGGACAGTTCTTATTAATCTCCGATCTCCGAATTAATCAACGTAAAAAAAAACGGTAAAATTTGATTATTAATAAAATAATTCGATATTTCAATTTGATTAAAGATATTCAATTTTGCCCAATCAATTTTACCAAAAATGGTTATGCTTTGTAATGAGTTTGCCATGTGGTGTAAGTAGTTTTACCATTTTACTTATTTGCGCGGGTAACACAAAATAAAAAGGAAATCCGATTTTGTAAATAAACTAAGTGCGCGAGATAAAAATTTAGGGTTAGGGTCTTAACGTTAGAGGCTATAGGGTTAGAGTGATGCTTAATATAAGTAAAATTTCATTCCCGTCATTTTTAATTAGTGCACCAAGATCGATTTAAACATTAGTTTTTGCGTATTTTCGCTTTTTTCTTCTTTTACGCGTGTTCGAATTCTTCGTCGGGCTGATCCGGAATAGTCAAATTTTGCACTCTCCGATTGGCTATTTCCTCTCCAGGAGCTTGTATTACCCGCGCAAATAAGTGGATGTGTAGTTTTACTACACGCTTACGGTAATTTGTGCTATGCTCATGCATTTTTGATCATCGAAATTATTTCCTCGCAATTTTCAAAAAAGGAAATTTGCCTACCGTTTTTATATACATGTTACTAGTACATGTACATGTACTTGTACAGTACATGTACATGTACATGTATTAGTACATATGTACTTGTACTAGTACTAGTACTAGTACTTATGGACTATTTATTCATAGCATTCTTTTTTTTTATTTGTTTTTTCGGATTTTTTACTGGATTGATGAATTGATAATCACTGATCTTCAAAGAAATAGCGAGAAGTCGTAGTGAAGGATTTGAATGAATTGGTCCATTGCTGATCGTTTGATTATTATCATACATGGTAAACCAGTTTCCACAGGAAGATCCCAAATTTATATAAACAATCACTGATACATTATCGCCATATTAATTCCTGTTTCACGCCTTTTATTTCTTATCCATCACAAGATCAGATCAACTCACTGACAATCATATTTACCGGCAAGTTCATTTTACCGAGTCTATTTCACTAAGGCCGTTGGAAGTTAATTTTTCGACTAACATCCCTTTGATGTCCCCAGTAAAATGAACATGAACGTATAAAAAAAGTAAAAATTAAAAAAAAAATACAAAATGCCATATAACTGCAAATGGGTGTATTTCGAATTTCAGGCTAAATTAAGCTTAATTCAGGCTGAAATTCGAAATAATTCTATGCGTTATTTCATGGTTATACGGCAAATATAAAATAAAAAATAATCAAAATTAAAAAAATAATTTATAATATACAGAATTTTCTTATATAACCCAGTGATAATCATGAAAATTCTATTGCAAGCTTCACAACTTTAAGCTACATACAGTAATCACTGAATAGCAAATAATTTCAAAAAAGATTTGTTTGCCCTAACTCTTGATGAAAATCTTGACAATAAAAAATTCCAGTGTCAGAGGCATGGACAAAAAAACTATTATAATGTTTAAATCTGCCAAGCGAAGCGAGACCAAAACATTAAATATAGGCTAGCTTAATGCTGAGTGAAGTGAGGCCAAAATATTAAATGTAAGGCTAGCTTAAACTGCCAAGTGAAGTGAGGCAAAGCATTAAATTAAGGCTATCTTAAACTGCCAAGTGAAGCAAGACCAAAACATTAAATGTAAGGCTAGCTTAAACTGCTGAGCAAAGTGAGGCCAAAACATCAAATGTAAGGTTAGCTTAAAACAAGCCCATTATACATATGTTTTACACTATGAATAGTTGATTTGGGTATAACACTAATCTAATTTTTAAACATCAGCTTTAGTCAATTTAATAAATTTAAGTTGACTATAAACAATCTCGACTGTGTCATATACCAATAACTATCTACAAATCTAATGATATTAGTTGGTTAAAATTTGGCAGCACAGTCGCCACATGATCATGCACTAGTTATTAATAAAATAATTTGATTTCAAATTTCCAATTGATTAACATAAATAAAATATCCGATTTCAATTTCAAACTAATTATTTTCAAATAAGAATGGCATAAGTCAAGGAAGCATCATCTTACAAGTATTTGATATAAGTATAAAAATCATAACTATTGTTATAATTTATATACAAGTTACTCTCATTATAGTGAAGTTCTCGGGCTGTAAAATTTCTTCACTATATTGAGAGATTCACTATATCGTCCCTTTTATTATAGTAATAATAATTCTGTTTTAAAACAATTCTTCACTATAGCCAATTTTCATTATATTGAGTGTTCACTATACTAAGAGTGACTTGTAATATTAAAAATTTATTAATAATTAAGATATTATCAGATTTGAATTTATGCAAACTATTAAAATGACTCAAAAAAATGGCAATGAACTTTTCAATATTTGGAAATTTTTTACTTTCGAAATATAGTTACTTGATTCAAAAATTTTCTGAATTGCCTGATATTAAACTTATGAAAGTATCCAAATTCAGCAATTTTATCTTTTAATGTTTAAAACATTCAATCAAAAGAAAAAGTACATGAATGGCTAGTAGCATTTTAGGAAAAAAACTAAAACTACAATGAGAATTTCACGTGGCTTTAAAATTACTGGCAAGCATGTTTTGTTTCATAAATTACAGCATTGCATATACAGCCATGAGGTTAAAAAAAGCAAAGAAACCTATTATCCAAAAGAGTTAATAGTAAACATCCACATGATACAAATTGTAAAGCTTCTTTAGAAATACAAATTGAATGTTCATATTTAGAGCAAATGTACTCTCTAGAAATTAAGCCTAATTTTACTCATAACAATGCTACAAATTCTGCAGAAGCACTTGGAGTTTGATCTGTAAATAATAGCACAAAAGATAAATATTATTAGTTATTTTATAATAGATATAATATGGTATTAGCTTGGCATGCTTTCAAAATGATTTATATTTAAGTACAAATACTAATAAAGATTAGTTACTATATTAGCTGATCGAGCTATTAATTCTGATTATTTATATATTTCAAGATTATATCATGTATTTGAATTAGAAGAATATGGTGAGCAAAATGGTGCTATAATGTTTTTATAACTTAAGCAAGCGGTTGATATATATAATAAATCTGAAAAAGGAACCGCTTATTTACAAGAATATAATTTTCAAAAAGGCATAGCTTTTATTTTGTGTATTGTTACTGGCTTATAAAAAGAGTTCATGAAAAGATCTAACAAGCTGGAGAGTTATGTTAACTTGATACATCAGCTAGTTTTGATCTACTTAAAATATCAATCTTTCTTCTTTATACAAGCTGTATTGCAAGTGGTCTACCTTTAGGCAGCATTGTACACAGACATTGTCCCGCCAATTTTCATGGACACAGACAGTCTGGGATGGACATGTCCACAATAATGTTCCAACACGATATTGTTCACAGACAATGTCCCACTAATTTTTAACTTTGTCCCTACTATGGCCGGAACATATCTGCTAGGTAAAACTATCAAATTGCGGAATTATACAGACCCTTGGTTAGTGTTCCGACCTGGGTCAGATAATAGTGACTGACGGGTCAGATATTTAACCCAGGTCATGACCTGGGTCAATGGGTCATAGGAAGTTTCTTAAAGTTAATTGCACTTTGAATTTATAGCGCTTTGCAAAAAAGTGCCTGTGATTTTTACAGTAATGATAATGGAAAATCTCTGTAATTCTTAACAAAAAAGTCAATATAAATTGATATATTAAATTATGCTTTCAAGATAATGAATAACCATAATAATGTAGATAAATAATACGCCACTTCAAGTAACAGTATCAAAGTACTGTACATATTTTGAAAATCTAAAGCATTGTAATTTTCATAATTTTGACTTTATGAATTGATTAGTAATCAATTTATAGAAATGAATCTTAATTGAAAAATCGCCTGATTTCCTGTAGTTTTACATAACATTTTTGCAAAGTGCAAAAAAAATTTTTTTTTCATTCTGTTACCATAATGTTACTTTTATAAAAATTTTGGTTTATGAATTTATATCGGAAAAAATGGTTTAAATATTTTTTTTTACCATCCCTAATCGTAACCTATTTGACCCAGGTTATAACAATTTCTGACCTGTGACCTGTTGGGTCGGGTGACCCATACAGGTCACCTGACCCAGGTCAGAACACTACCTAGGTTTGCGTTCGTAAAAAATGATAATAATTTACGATGGATACAATGAATTTTATTGGTTGGTAATTATGTATTAATTCCGAATGTTCGGAACAAAAAAAATTCTGGGCTGACATGTCCCGGACGTCCCATTCCAGACTGTCCACTGTCCATGTCTGTGTCCTATGACAACACTGCCTTTAGGTATTTTTCTTATATCTGAAAAGACAGAAATTACTATTGAATGTGCAATTAATATACTAAAGACTATTTTACAATGAAATGTTTTTTTGGTCACAATCCAAATATTGGGCAGTAACAATTATTACTGATGATTCTAATGCAATTCATAATGAATTACAACTATGTTGGCCAGAAACAATAGCTTTTATATATATTTCACATACTTTAAGCATTTTGGCAATAGTTATATAATTCAAATCATTCAATTAATAAAGAAGATCAAATTTCAATTATGCAACAAATAAAAAAAATTTTATACTTCTTTAAAAGAAGAAATGGAAAAAGAATATGATTTATTTACTCAGCAATATTTTTTAACTATAAAAACTTGCAAAACATTTTAATCTTATTTGGGAAAGACAAAAATTCTGAACACTTACTTTTTAAAATAATTTATTAATGCAAAATAATTATACAAACAATTATATAAAAAAAAGTTTCAAATTGCTTAAAGATATTGTATTTAGCTCTATGAAAAATCAGTACATGTAAGTACATATATAAATATAGAATTATATATAGATAAATAAGAGTAACATAATTGCTGCACAGAAACTGCACGGAAAATAATCATTCAAAAAATTTAAAATATGCTATTACATAAAAAGTTAGGATCTGTGCAATAACAAGCTTAAACATTAAGACTCTTAATGATTATTATTTTGTACACTGACGTGCACTACAGTATTATTAAGATTTTTAATTTCTAAACATTATTGTGTACACAATCATTAAGATTTTTAATGATTATAAATTTCTGTGCGCTAATGCGCACTATCGTTAAGATTCTTAATAATCAACAACCTCTGTTTACTTTTTTGTTTTTTTTTATTCCCTTATTTTTATTTTTCTGATTACCCTTTTACCTTTTATTTCTTCTTCTTTATTTTTAACTTCTTTTTCCTTTTTTTTAAACTTTATTTTTTTTATTTCTATTTTGCTTTCTCCTTTCTTTCTTTCTTCGTTTTTTTTGCTTTTATTTTTTTTCTTTTCTTTCTTTCTTTTCATCTTTTTTTTTTCCCTTTTTACCTTCACCTTTTTGCTTTGTTTTTTTTTTCATTTTTGCTTCTTTTGTTTTCTTGTTTTAAGCATAACTAATATGTCATTTTTCTTTTTTTTTGTTGCTTTTGGAGCTGTCGCTATTAGAGCTATTATTGGAGCCAATATTTATCACTTTTGGAGTTGTCATTTATTACTTCTGGTGCTTTTTAGGGGTTTGCCTTCAAAACCATTTTTAGTATGATTTTTATTGCTTTGTAGATTTCATTTTTTGCTATTTGTGTAGTTATTTAAGTATTTTTCTTTTTCTTTTTATGATTCAACAAAAATTTTTTTTCATTGTAGTCAATTGAAATTGGAGAAAGGTTTAAGAGTTCTTTTTTCAAAGTTAGTACTCTAATTTCTTGCAGATGGGTAATTATTTGTGGCACAGTGATTAGTAAAATATATTGTAGTTGTTTTTGAATATATTTATGTAAAAAATTTTTTTAAATAAATAAATAAAATAAAATAAAATAAATAGTCATTTATATTGTATTAAGAATTTTTTTAATTAGTATAATTTGTTATATAAAAAAATTTGTTATAATATTAAATTATATAGAATGTTGTATACAGTATATGTTATTGCACATTACTGCATACAAAAATATATTGGACAATACACGTGAAAACACTTGAAAATATATATGAATACATGCAGTATTACAAGAATCCATGCTCTTTTACATGCTATAAACTTTTTTCTCATGCATTGTTCCATGTATGTTTGCATGCAGTTTTGTGTAGTTACATATTCAAACTTTTTTGTATATTTTAGTATTATTCCAAACTGTAATTCTTATAAGGTAGTCGTACTCAAGCATATAATATAGTTCAAATATTTCATTTTATTATAGATAAGATAGAATGTTTTAATGAATGAAAACTATTAGGAATTGCACATCAATGTTCAAATCTAGTCATTGCAAACCAATTTTTATGCCTCAGATGGATTTGGATTTAATAAATGAGATTGGATTTGAAAGAATTTATAAAGTAGCAAGTGCAACTAAACCTAATACTTTTTATATTGTAGACTCAAATATTGGAGCATGTACATAGTTAAAAGCCTCTTCAAGAGCTTCCTGCAAATATTAAGTAGCAGTAGCAATTAAATATCACCAAAGTTCTCTAAATTGTTTAATAGCTCTTTCAACTGATGATAAAGCTAAATTATCATATATTGTATGTAGTAAGTATTTTTAATTCATATATTATTGTTAGTAAAAATAAAATAAATTATATGACAATTATTTAATATCTATATATAATTTAGGTTTTGTTTAAAAAAAACAAATCTTTATATACATTATTGCATTCAAAGACTATCCATTTTAATAAAGTTAATATTGATGATCAAGAACCAATTTCAAGTAATAAGCCTAATTATAATACGGTAGAATATTCTAATAAAATTGAAAATGTTAATTATTAAGAAAGTTAATTATTAAGAAACATATTCAAATACAAGTAATGAGCTTGTTAACAATATAGCAGATATTATAAATAATGATAACTTCATAAATAATAGGTACAGTATACATAACAATAATATATGCAAAATATATTTTCTACAGTACTAGACAGTAAACAATATCCACTTATTATTAGTAAAACTTTAAATTGTTATAACTTTTTTAAAAAAAATTAAATTAAAAAACCCTCTAAAAAATGATAGATTTTTGGATAAACTACATTTTTGTTAGAGGATTTTTTTATTTTTAATTTTAAAGAAGCTATAAGGCATTAAAGTTTATATGAATTTAAAAAATTAGCATTTAATATAAAAAAAAGAAAATATATATAGGTTTTTAGCCAATTAAAATCAATTGCACAAAAATTAGCCAATTAGGATTGATTATATAAGCACCAAAAATTGGTACCTATATGTATAGATTAAATGTTTTTTACTGTCCCATACTGTATTAAATTTAATTTAATAAATATATAACAATAATATAGTAGTAACAATAATTCAGAAACTGAAGATATTATTGAAATATTTATAGAAGAAGCTAATAAAGATATGATAGAAATCTGCAAATTAAGACTGCATTAGAGACTTTTATTTGAAATTATAAAAAAGCACGGAATATATTAACAGGAAAACTACTTAACTATATATATCAGTATACAAATAATAAACAAGTTTATAGTAGAATATAAATTCTAGTTCAAGCAGTCTCAGCACAATGTAGAACAAAACAATTGACAAAAGGCAGAAAAAGAGCATTTTCAGGATGACAACCACTAAATGAACTTGAAAATTCAGTTCCTCAAAAAATTGAAGCTCATAAAAAGGAAAATCTATTAATAAACTATATAACTTATCATGTAACATTAAAGCAAATAAAAAAAACTAGTTTTATTTGCTTTCAGTTATATTCATTGCATGTATAAAATTTAAATTGTATGCTTATATTTTCAAATTTAAATATTACAGATCATAATTTAAAATGAAATCTATATTTTTTATTCAACCTGCTAGCCTTTTAAAACCCACTAATACTTGTTTATTATAATTTTTTTTAAAACCAACCCTAACTCTAAACCCCATGTACCCAAAAAAATTTAGTATTTGAGATTTTATACTATAATTTCATTTTAATCTGAATTTCATTATAATCTGCCACAATTGTTATATACTTCTCAAAATTTATATATTTAATGTGCTTTTCAAAATTTGTATTATTATTATTTATATTCTTATCTGAATGTCAGATTTATAATTCAAAGATTTGTATAACCTGTCCCAGATTTATTATTTGTTTAAGGCAGAAATAGTTATATTGTTGATGCAGATCTTACTTAGTCAGAGTTAGGTTAGGTTTTTACTATTTAATATAGTGATCTACATCAATAATATAACCACTTTTGCAGTATGCTTATTGGGGTGTAACATAAAAACTTTTCCTTCAGAATAGGGTTGGAGGCACAAAGGTATGGGCATGCTTCTAGGGCATGCCTATAGGTATATCAAAAGACAAAAAGCATGCAAATCATATAATATCAACTGTCAAAATCATTAGTTAAAATTAAATACTATTCATGCAAAATTATACAACTCACTTTTTGTTTAATGAAGCCCAATGGCTAATTTTCACTATAGTTTATATTGAAAGAATGCTATATATGCTTCACTATATCAAGTAGAAGTTTAATAACTTAGGAAATTCAAATTCTTCACCAGATCAATTTTTACTATAACAAGTAAGTTGTAAATAATTATTTTTATATTAAAATAATTTAAATATATAAAATATATAAAAGAAAAAATTTTACAAATAATTATTTTTAGTCAATAATATACATTTGGGTGCTGTGCAAAATCTAAACATGATTAAAAAAATTAGAATTATATTTAGATTGTCAGTTAGAATTTTTTAGTAATAATTTTAAATGGCTTTGATTAGTAAAGAGTTTGTATAAGGGCATGCCTATTATTTATCCATGCTTCCAATCCTACCTCAGACTCTGAATAGTTTATATTTTCCTAGTAATTTAGTCCTAAGATGAGATACTTTCATATCATTATTCCTCTATTTATTTATTATTGAATTATTAGGCCATATAAAATTAATTTTTTGGTTCTCATGACATAAAAAAAATGACCTGACAGCCCGGACTTTTATATAACAATTTTTAAAATTTTTAAATTATAAATTTAAATTTTAATTTTAAAAAATAATAACCCAGCATTATAGTATTAAATAAAGTAATAACCTGTCCATCTGGACTTTATTTAAAAATTTTATATATATAAAATTTTAAATTTTATAAAATTTTTTAAAAAAATTTTTTGAAATCCACCCAGCTATTAAAACATATAAAAAATTTTTTTTAAACAATTTTCAAAATATGACCTGGCCGGGTTATGAGAACCAAAAAATTATGTTTATATGGCCTTATGTCTTGATTACATGTTGTTTTCATTATGATAAGCCAATATTTCTGTAACCTTTTTTGCTTTATTTAGCCAGCACATAAATTTATATAGAAATATTTTATGCTCATTAAGTTGAATATCTTATGTTAAATACTTGGATTAATGAATATAAGTTTAGTATAATCACCTATAGTACTATCACAAATAAACTAAAATTAAATTGTAAATATTGAATGATTTATCTTAGATGTTTAATAATTATTCCTTCATCAAAATTTAAAATAAAATTATGAATTGTTAAAATATTCATAATAAATATTGATGAAATTGAATAGTTATTTTAATACTTTATATATTTATATAATAAATTAACATAAATCTTATAATACTAAATGACAACCGTAATCCGGCAATTTGTCTTTTGATTGGATAACTCAGAACATACCAGGAACGTAGTTATGCAAATTAACGGAGTTACCAGGAACGTAGTTATGCAAATTAACGGAGTGTATGGTTACTTGCCATCTAGAATGGTATTCGCAAAATCTTGCATTTGATTGGACTATAATTTTATATGTCAATCTGCTGTGCTGGTGTAACATACTTTTACTGTTCATATGGTGTTTTATATATGCTCAACTTTTTCTATTTTTAGTTAGTATTGTTTATTTATTTCTTATTTTGGCATATTTAGTGGCATAGTCGGGTGATTGAATCTCCAAACGGGTGATCAAAAGCCCCAAACGGATGATCAAATCTCCAAACTAGTAAAATAGTAAATGTTTGTAAAATTAAAACTTATTTTGAATACTTAGATAAATTGAATAATTTATTTTTACTACATGATATACCAAAAGCAAGAGGCAGTACAATTTGGTAAAGCTAAGGCATATTGGGTATATGTGGATCGCTACCTTTATTATAGAACAAGTCAATTATACATAAAAATTCTTTATATATGAGCTGAGTATTATATTTTGTCTTCTTTTTATACTTTTGTATTTTGCCTAGTGATGTGCCGTTTACAGTACTATACATACTGTATGCTAAAATTTTTGCTGATCACTTTTGCCAGCCAATCAGATGTCGGAAAAGGAATATGCAGTATGTACAGTGCGTACTGTATGACTATATGCTAAAATCTTTCAGATATTATATAAATGGCACATTACTAATTTTGCCACTTTACTTATTGATTTTTTATTTATCATCTATCCTACAATTTTTAAATACTCAACTATCAAAATCTTACTACTTTGAAGCTTCATTTTTATGCATTTAATATCCTTTCTCATTTAGTATATCTGACTAGTGATGTGCCATTTATATGATTCCCAAAACATTTTAACATATAGTTCTTTTCAGCATCCGATTGGCCAGCAAAAGTGTACAGTATGTACAGTATGTATCATATGTACATATAGTACTTTATATAGCACATCACTAGATCTGTACTGCCGTGAATTTAATCGCACCCATTTTTGAAATAGGACTATTGGGCCTTTCATGTTTGTATTCTTTATCTCGCCTCTGGATCATGATGTCTTGGTAATAGGTTCTTCATGATTGACTCATGATTTTCATGAGTTTTTGCAAGTATTAGGGTCATATACCTTCCTTCTTAGGATTTTCTCTTCATTTGTCATAGTCAACAAGTCATGTGCTTCATGAGATTTGAGATCCACTACTAACATTAGGCATTTAATAGATTTATTATTCAGTCATATTAACTTATTTTCTTAATTTATTCAATTACTCCATATTTTTGTACAAATATTACCTATTTATACAATATTCTGTAAAAGATGTACTGCAGCTTATTCATAATTTTATAGTTGGCCATGTTTTTAGTTTTGGTGTAAGTGATTGGAACAATTAAAAAACATATTCAAATTTTATTCAGATTAATATTTTTAAAAATAAGAATTTTTGTAACAAAAACCTACATAAACATATAGATTTCTGAATATTTTTTAATTTCCTAAATATTTTCTATTTTCTATTTCCTGGTCATATTCGTATACAGAAAAAAATTATAACAAGGAAATCAGGAATATTAAGGAAATTTAAAAATATCCAGGAATTTATATAGGTTTTATATATATTTATTATAAAAAATGCTCATTTTTAAAAATATCAATCTTAACAAAATCTGAATATGATTTTAATTTTTTTATAGTGTGTGCAACTGAATTTTTACATCCTACATGAGTGTATTGCATAAAAGAATACACTTTGATATAGTATAATGTGCATTCTCAAGATATTTTATTACTTTATTTGTAACAAACGCATTCAACTTTTTTTTTAATACATAACTGTGCTTTGGATGATTGATTGCAACTATTCCTACACAAGTGTAGAATAATAACTCTTTTTTACAAGCTTCTTTTTTTAAAAAAATCATTGGAATTATATACAATTTTTACAAATATTTTTTATCAGATCGTTAGGATCAGGTGTAATGTGAAATCGGAGAAAATAGAGACGGCTGAAAAAAATGGTTGTAACTAATAATTTTGATCGTAAAACCATCTTTCATGTTCTAACCAAAAAATTCCTTATGAAATTTTGAGGTAGAGATTGCTTTGCTAATCTCTAACTTTAATGCTAACCATTATCCTAAATTTTTATGTTATTAGTTTGTTTGTCACATGCTACACCTGATCTTATAGGATGCGTTATAAAATTCAGTTAGAATGCCACAATAAAAGTTGAATATTACACCATAATGAAAATTTTTATATACCATGATTATGATAGATTTAGAAAATGGGTATAGTTCTACCTGTGATAAAAATCATGCAAATGCACTCAAGACTATTTTTATTTTTTTAAAGGAAGTTATTATTGCTTTAATAATATATATAACAGTTTGTTAAAATAATTCGTTTGTTTGAACTTTAAGTTTAAAAGCATACTTGATGATATTTCAGTAGTCTAATTATGAAAGTCTTTATAAATATTCGAGAATGAATTTCAGTAGAATTACTTGGCGGACTAAATTATAAAACATATAAATAGAAATATTTTTTTGACTTCATTTTAAATTATAAAAAAAGAATGAAATTATATGCGCATATGCGAGAAAGAGGATGCCTAATTATAATCGTAAAATTTTTACCTATTAAAAAATAGACACAAAATAGAAGAAAATTAAACCTCTTGCCTTTAAAATTAATTTCTTCCCGATTCTTATTTACAGTATCTCAAATTCGAGTCAGAATGTTTATATTTCTTTTTGATGTACAACATATTGTTAATGAAGAATCGATACTGTATAATGTGAATTTTGTGCGATAGAATTATTAAAATTCAACTCGATATAGTGAAGTATATAAAGTATTCTCTCGATTTAATCTATAATGAAAATTTTTTCTCTCCGTCTGATGACTTCACTATAACGGCATGATTAATAATAAAGAAAATTTTAGTGTTACTATTACAAAAGATTGTTCGATCATTATTATATTAATTCGTAATGTCAGTTCTTTAAATTTTGTCAAATTTTCGCCTTATCCAATATGTATGACATACCTCCAATTAATAAATTTTCACTAAAAAAGTTCTAAACATAAGTTGGACTTTCTTAATAAACATATAAATAATTTTGAGTATATCGAATTTAAAATTAACTACAGATAAAAATACAAAATTTACTATTTCAAGTCCGTGTTATTATGTAATTAGCTTTGGTAACTTATAACAAATTTTTTATTTATATCCATTCAAATAATCAATAAAAAATTGACAAAATGGGCCTTTTTAATACACAACATCCCTATTACAGGAGTAGATTTAACAAAAATACGAAACAAAGTTGAAATAAGAAATCAAGAATTTATTAATATTTGCCAAAAAATTTTTATATTTATAGTACTGTATAATGTTTATTTAAAGAACGAGAACTGCTAACACCCGGTGTTTAGCAATTATTCGAACTGACAAGCCTTCAAAGTTCTCTTCAATTATTTTCCAACGGTTATGTTTTAAAAGTATCTTATTCGGCAATTTAAGATATTGATTTGTAACGGTGCAAATGAATTACTGTATATATGTTGTGTAACATCGAGATGGAAGATACACATGAATGTGCATATGCATTTATAAAATTACGCATGAGCTTTACCAGAAAATTATCAGATTTGATCTTAAAAATTATGATATATAATTAAATGAGTCCTATCATTACGAAATTGGCTCCTACATCATTGAAACACTAATAAAAAGATTATAGATATAAGTTCATATCTTTGGATTCAAATCAAAATCATTGCTTTGATTGGTGTAGTTTCCACAATGGGATTGATAAGTGGCGAATTTCGAAAATAAGTAGGGATTTTTAGATAGCATTTTTACTATATTGAATTATAAATAGGAAAAATAAAATAAGATTCTCTAATTTAAATTTTGAAACACCTTAATGAAGAGAGATTTTAAAATTTTACAGAGTGATAAAATAACCTTTGTTCACACGACATCACGCGGTTTTGTAATTCAGGAAAAATGATAGTTGTTATAATGATAATGGTAAACGCACTTGAATTACTACTAGCTATCAAAAATTCAATAATTTAATCTCATCACTCTGTATCACAATCGTTTTAGTTCACATGTATAACCAGTAAAGATAGTATCAATAGATTATGATTATTAAATAAAATTTGCAATGTTCCTATATTTGTTTTCTTTGATTTTCGATCTATACGGTTTTTAGATAAAGTTTATAATCTTCATAATATAAAAAATAACGTTAAAATTGTAATGCTAAAAGTTATGCATTAATTTTATATTTTAAAAGGGAAGAAAGGAGAACATTACCTCACTACACCAAGGGACTTTTTTAAAATAAGAAACCGTATGATACATGACCTTTCGGCTCGTTTATTCAAATATGTTTTTGATAAAGGACAATATTCTTTCTCAATCATGTTCTGAAAGAGTTTTCACCAATTATATACAAAGTTCAATTGCATCAATTGTGAAGGTCTATCAATTATCATTAAATTGCGGTTTTTGATTAATGATTTACAGAATGACACTACATATTTTATATAGAAAGCTGGTGATAAAATATGTTTTAAATTGTCGACAATTATTTCTCTAATTGCTATATGATACAATAAAAGTTTAATGTTATTAAGAAAAAACCATAATACATCTTGTCGCTTCTTAAAGTTTGGATTTGTCTTTAAAATTTTAAGACCTTAATGTCGTAAAGAAAATAATTCTCACTTTCTACAATACATTTATTTTAATCTTGTAATCTATTAAACAAAGGAAAAAAATTCCATAGAACTCTTAAAGCTTAAATTAGGACCGATCGAACCGAACACCAGACATTCCTGAGATTCATTAGAATTAAGTTTAGAAAGTTTCATTTCTCTCCTTTTAACTTCAACCATTTAGACTATAAATAGGTCACCATTATTTTTAAATTAAGGTATAGACTTGTAATTTATGAAACATGTTAATTATTGTCAGGCACTGGCACTCCATACAAAGGAGTTTGCACATATGTTTCGGGTGGAGGTATTCCAGGTGTATAAACAGTAGAAATATGCGTTTCACGTATATGATCATCTTTGGATGTACCCGATATTGCAACAATTTCTTGTTTATGTCGATTTTTATAAATAAAAAACCCAATAACAAATAAAACTTCAAATAAAATAACTACGCCTGCACCAATTCCAATTCCAATATACAAATACGAAAAATTATTATTTGCTTGACTAATTTGACTAGTGCTTGTTGCTGTAGGCACATTGAATGTAGTAACCCAGGTGTAATTTTGTATATCAAGGATATAAATATTATTTGTGTATAAATTTGATGCTGTGGTTGCGCCTACATATGTAAAAAATTAAACCAATTTTAATAAATTTCTTTAAATAAATAAACATTTAAAAATTAATTACCAAATGCAAGTATCATATAATTTTTGTATAATGCAGCTGAATGCTGTGCGAGTGGTGGTGCACTTGTTCCGGAAACACTTGGAACAGACCACGCCCAGGAATTTGTATTTAATACTGCAATATCGGAAAACACATTAAAAACTTCGCCGGAACTATCTGTTATTGTACCTCCATATATAATAATATTTCCATACTGGGCTATAAGCAATAATTAGTAAAATTAGACATCAAAATCATAATTTAACTGTTAATACAATACTATTGTGCATAGTATACGTACTTAAAACAGCAGAATGACTTGCTCGAGATGCAATAGTAAGACCACTAGCAAACTAAATAAGAATATATATTTGCGAAAATTAGGTATAATTCTTATCAGAAATAATATTAATCGTATACATTACTTTAATAGACCAGGTGTAAGATTTTGTGTCAAATATTTGAATCTGTAATTTAATATGGATCAAAAGTAAAAACTTTAAATATTTGAAAATTATAAAACCAAAGTTAATGTTATAATAATACATACTTGAGCCATATCAATAAGACTTCTATTCAAACTTGAACCACTTTTACCACCAATATAAACAATAAGACCATTTGGTAATAATGTAGCGGTAGCGAGGGTATGAGTCAGGGGAGACTGAGACTGAAATAGTGTTGACCAAGTCATAGTGGTGATATCAAGTGTATTCATATCATTATAATTAAGTTCTGTTGAATTATTAAAGTCTCTTCCACCAAAAATAAAAATCTTTCCATTATCGTCAATAACAGTTTGTATTTCATTACGAGTTGCAAAGCTAGAATTAAAATTATTAATATTTGGTATTGTCCATTGCGAAGTCTTAGAATCAAATTTATACACTGATGATGTATATGAATAATAATATGTAGTAGTTGAAGTATCTATCCATGTTCTTCCTCCAATTAAAATAACTGTAGAATTATCAATAGTGCTAAGGCAAGATGTGCCAAAACTATATCCTACTGGCATGACAACATCATTATGCCATGGAGGTGTAAAAATATTAAATGAACTCGATAAATCAAGATACCAAACTTCATTAGTAAAGGCAGGTGAAGTGGCTCCACCAAAGAAATAAAATCTAGTACCAACTAATGTGCTAGCCTGTTGACGTCGAGGACTAGGTACATTTTGGCAAATAGCAAAATAATTTACCGAGCTAATATAACGAAAAAAAGGATATAATATAACGATTTCATGATGATATCTGAAGAATTGTTATATTAATCACTGATTAGATTTCGATAGTATTTATGTTGTGACGGAGAAAAAATAATTTTAATTTGGGCTTATACCGATACTTATTTCCGTAAGTGATACAACAAAAAAGTAAATTTTTATATATTCTCCGTTGAACATTAATTTATATACCCCTTACCCTTGTTTATTACATTCAGTCTTCACTAAAAACACCCTTTTTGGAATATGGTAAAATTTTTCAAAAATGTGTCAAAATTTAATGGTTATCACGTTTCACAATAACGATGCATAATTATTTGCAAATTATAATTGCACATTCGGGCGACTCCGCCGTCCATTTCAG
>QKWP01000399.1:55118-77045 GCA_003550325.1 Gigaspora rosea | reverse complement strand
TAGTTTTAGTAATTAGAAGTATTTTCTTATTCGCATGTAAATTATTAAATTAAACTATTTGTATTATAAAATTTAATTAATAAAATAATTAAATAAATTAAGTTATTTACTAAAATACAAAATTTAGTTAATAAAACTTATAAAATTTAGTTAATAAAATAATAAAATTTAGTTAATAAAATAATGCATATACGATATATGTTATTATGTATATATGTATGGACATATGCTATTATATGTTACCTGCACATAAATATGCACGAGACAATGCACGAGAAAACACATAAAATTGCATGTAAGTACGTGCAGCGTTGCACAGAATCCGCGCCCTTTTACGTGCCATGAACTTGCTTTCCCGTGCATTGTCCCGTGTATATTTACGTGCAGGTTTGTGTGGTCACGTATTCAAACTTTTCCGTGTATTTCAGTATTATTCCGTGCTGTAATTTCTCATAGGGCACGTAGCCAATCAAATTTTAGTATTTAAGATAGGTTATACAGTTTTGGTAGAAGTTACACAAACTTAATGATCTAATTTTTAAAGCTGCAATTTAATTGTGGTCTATTTTTTTTTATTGCCACCAGTAGTGATGTGCCATTTATATGATACCTGAAAATTTTTAGCGTACAGTACGTACAGTACATACAGTACGTACTGTACGTATAGTTCTTTTCTGGTATCTGATTGGCTGGAACAAGTAATCGGCAAAACTTTTAGCGTACAGTACGTACAGTACGTATAGAACTGTACGCGGCACATCACTAGCCACCAGCATCCTTGGTGTCAATTCCTGTTCGTTTCTTTAATATTCTATTAAATGATACATGTGTGTTAACAAATTCTAAATGATGATTAGCTAGATTAGGTGTAATGTAAAAAAAAAAAATCAAACCAATCAATAACCGATGCTTGTTGGTTAGATCGGGTGTAAATAAACACTTTTCCTTCGGGCTAGGGTTGGAGGCACAGATGGCATGCCCTAGGGCATGCCTACAGGCATGTCAAAAGACAAAAGACATGCCAAATCACATGATATAGGCGGTCAAAATCATTGACTAAAATTAAATACTATTCGTGCAAATTAGGCAACTCACTTTTGTTATAGTGAATCCCAAAGGCTGATCTTCACTATAGCTTATATCGAAAGAATGTTATATGTGCTTCACTCCATTAAGTAGGAGTTTAATAACTCAGGGTATTCAAAATTCTTCACTAGATCAATTTTTACTATAACAAGGTTTCACTATAACAAGTGAGTTGTAAATAATCAAGTTATATTAAAAATAATTTAAATATATATAAAAGAAAGAAATTTTACAAATAATTATTCCTAGTTAATTATATGCATTTGAGTGCTGTGCGAGATTTAAACATGATTAAAAAAAAATTAAATTATATTTAGATTGGTTAGATATTTATAAAGACTTCATCATTAAAGTATTGAAATATCATCAAGTATACTTTTAAACTTAAGTTTAAACAAACGAATTATTTCAATAAACTGCTATATAAATTATAAGAGCAATAAATTAATTTCCTTTAAAAAAATCAAAATAGTGTGCATTTGCAAGATCTTTTGTCAAAGGTAGAACTATAACCATTTTTTAAATCTATTATGATAGGGTCCTTTGTAGATATTGCCTTTTCCTAAAAGTTTTCATATACGAAACTTTATGGTGTAATGTGCAACTTTTATTGTGGTATTCTAAGGCCAGACCAGTATAATTCGGTGGCTTACGTTGCACCTCCTCTTCGCCTTCCCCACATGCGGAAAATTTCGGAAACCTTTTTATAATATCACTGATCATTTCGGAAAAGTTTTTATAATAACCTTCCACTCTCCCCCCTTTTGTGAGAAGGATGTAACGTAAACCACCGAATTAAATTCGTCTGGCCTAAACAGAATTATATATTGCATCCTATAAGAGGTGTATGTAACGTGTGATCCAAACAAACTGATAACATAAAAATTTAGGATGAGGATTAGCTTTAGCGTTAATAAAGTTAAGTTATAGAATTAGCAAAGCCGTCTCTACTTCAAAATTTTGCCAGGAATTTTTTTTATTAGAACACGAAAGATGGTTTCATAAGCAAAATTATGAGTTACAGCTGTTTTTTTTTTCAAACAGGCTCTATTTTTTTCTACACATGTTCTTAACAATCTGATAAAAAATGGTTGTTAAAGTTGCATATCACTCCATGATTTTTGAAAGAATACTTGTAAAAAAAAAAGATATATTGTTCTACCCTTGTGAAGGAATAGTTGTAATCAATCATTCAAATCACAGATATGAACTAAAAAAAAAAAAAGTAAAACCAATTTGTTTACAGATAAAGTATAAGTTGAAAATGCACAAATAGACTAATATTTATTAATGTATTCTTTAGTACATCTGTTTCAGAAATATTGTATAAATGGGTAATATTTGTAAAAATACAAAGTAATCGAATAAATAAAGACAAGCAAGATTGACATGGCGAATAATAAATCCATAAAATGCCTGGCAATACCAAACCGGACAACCAAGTACCAAGAACGTAGTAATGCTTGCATCACGGATTGTATGGTTCTTGCCATCTAGAATGGCGAGTTCGCAAAATCTTGCATTTGATTGGGTGTTAAAAAAATATATTGTTTCACTACTGTGTAGTGTAACACAAGAAGTGAGAATACATAAACTATTCTCTATCACTATCAACAGGCCTTAAGATTCAAATTCTGTGTTTATTGCGATTTATCTAGATACATTTATTTTTTTATTAATATTTTATTTAGTAGTATCAACTCACCAACAATTACTTCACAGACTACTTAATTCATAGAGAATTAAATTAACGGACCAGGTTACAGTATTTTACAGTCGATTAATTCACATGATAAGTTTCAAAAAACAATTAGTTCACCGATATGTGATGTCACAGATAAATTAATTCTAGTCATTGTCGTTAAGGTTAAGTTTAAATTAAAGTTGGTGCAATTTATAAAAAAAAATTCTCAGTAAAATATATTTTCTATATAATGATTTTGTCTGTGAATTAACTATCTGTAAAATAATCCCATCAGTAGATTAATTAGATTAACTGCCTATAAACTAAGTTGTCTATAAAGTGTTGTGAAATAATATGGACGTAGATTCACTTATTTATCATGTATCGATTGTTATTTTTTTTAAATTCAAAATTCACGCTATTTTTTTTATGTAACAGTAGAATAGTAGAAACATAGCTGAAATGAAATAATTGACAGTACAAAATAATAGATAATAAGATATGTGAAATTAAGCAATAATATAATTTAATTCAATTAAAAATGAAGTGTTAACTATTTTGAAAATTAATTTATCATAACTAATTATAAAATATAAGAATGTAAATAAGCTCTATATCTGAAATTTTAAGATGTAACATTTTTGATGATCCCAAGTGGGGTGCATTTAAGGATTACATAAATTTGCCAAATGTTCAACAAAAATATACTGAATTCATATATAAAACCCATTTTGGGGACAATTTTATCATATGTACACCCTAACCCCAACCCTAATTTAACCAGAAAATTCCAAATCCACTTAAATTCCATTCTCACCTACGACATATTTACATTAATTTATCTCTTGTTTTGCTTTAGAAATAAGTATTATATATGCACGAATTAGAACTATCTTTCTCGTCACAGCTTGGTATTAAAAATCATGATATATAGTTAAACGAGGTCAATAATTCTTATTTCGTTAATGACAAATTAGTTCCTACATATAACTTAAACATTACTAAAAGGATAATAGATGTAAGTTCATATCTTTGGATTCAAATCAAAATCATTTACTTTGATTGATATATTTTCCATAATGGGGGTTAATAAGTGGCGAATTTCGAAAATAAATACTGTAAGAATCTTTAAATAGCATTTTTATTATGTTGAATTATAAATCGGAAAATAAAATATGATTCTCTAATTTTGATATTGAAACACCCTAATTATGAGAGATTTTAAAATTTTAAGGTGTGATAAAATAATTAACCTCTTGTTCACATTACAATACGCGGTTTTGTAATTCAGAAAAATGATAATTGTCATAATGATGATGGTTGAATTACTATCAGCTATTAAACATTCTCACTCATTGTATCACAATCGTTTAAGTCCACATGTATGGCCAGTGAAGTTAGCATCAACGAATTATAATTATTGGGTAAAATTTTCAATATACCTATATTTGTTGTTTTTGAGTTTCACTCTATTCTATTTCTTACGGTTTTTAGATAAATTTTATAACTTTAATAATATAAAAATATCGTTAAAATTGTAATGCTAAAAGTTACATTAACTTTATATTTTAAGGGAAAGAAAGGAGATATTACCTCATTACACTAAGGAACTTTTTAAAATAAGGAAGTATACGGCTAGTATGAAAAAAAAACGTTTAAACAGTTTTTTTGGGTTTTTTAAAACATTATAAAAACTTTTTAAAGCATTGGCACTGAGATTAGAATTCGGTTAAAACTAAATGCCGCTTCCGGTTAGTTAATTTAGAACCGTAGAATTTTTATAACACTCGAATTTACTATGAATACGATTTGCAAAATTACAAGAGACGCATAAATGCATAATTTTTTAAATATTTTTTCGTCATTTTATGCTTTTTCTACCGTTTTTAAATGTATGATTATGAATTGGTTAATGTCATTTTACCTTCACATGGACAGAAATCGACATTATTTAATGAACTTTTTATACACATTGGAAGCTTTTTATATTTGTACAAATGATCTTTTAATCGAGCAAATGAATCTACAAAGTTCTCTTTAAAGTACTTACACATTAGGCGAGGTGTAGTTCGGCCAAATTTGTCAGTTTCTGCAACTTTTGTAAAGTTTGAAAGAATTTTTTTTAGTGAAGGTCTTCCACGATTAAAATATTTTGAAAAGAAAAATAGTTTATATTTTAAGGAAAATCAGGTAAATAAAATAATTTATATTTTATAAAATAATTCATAATTTAAAGAAATCAAATAAATAAATAAATATGTTGTGATTACGTCAGAATGTATTAAAACATTTAACAACATTTTTAAACCAAACATGTTTTTATGACCATGTTTTAAAAGCATTTTCCATCCCTACATATGACATATGACCCTTCTGCTTATTTTTTTTCAAATACCTTTATAGGTAACGGGCAACATTCTTTCTCAATCATATTCTGAAAGCTGTTTCTCCAATTATATCCAAAGTGTAAATGGTACCAATTGATGAAGGTTTATCAATGATATATTATAATCATTAAACTGATTAAATGTTGTGTTTAACTGAATCGACTTTTTTAATTACCAATTTTCGTAGGATTGATTTAGTGTTAGAACAATACTACGTATTTATAGGTAAAGCTGGTGATAAGATATGTTTTAATTGTCTCTCTAATTACTATATTATACAAGGAAAATAATCCTAATTTCTTTTGTACATTTATTTTAATCTTGTAATCTATTAAACAAAGGAAAAAAATTCCACAGAACTTTTAAAACATAAATTAGGACCGATTGTACCGAAAGCCAGACATTCCGAGATTCATTAGAATCAAGTTTAGAAAGTTTCATTTCGCTCCTTTAACCTAAAGTATCGATTTGTGTTCTATGAGACATGTCAATTCTTGATAGGCGATAGTTTCATTTCGCTCCTTTAGCCTAAGGTATCGATTTGTGTTCTATGAGACATGTCAATTCTTGACAGGCGATGGGACTCCATATAAAGGTGTTTGAACATATGTCTCGGGTGGAGATATTCCAGATGTATAAACAGTAGACGTATGTATTTCACGAATATGGTCATTATTAGATGTACCCGGTGTTGCAATAACTTTTTCTTTATGTCGATTTTTATAAATAAAAAATCCAATAACAAATAAAAATACGGTTAAAATAACTACGCCTACACCAATTCCAATTCCAATATATAAATATGAGAAATTATTATTTGCTTTATCTGTTGAGGAATTAAATGTAGTAACCCAGGTGTAATTATGTATATCAAGAATATATATATTATTTGTGTATAAATTTGATACTGAGGTTGCGCCTAAATATGTAAAAATTTAAAAAATTTTAATTAAATTTCGTTAGTGAATAGCCATATAAAAGTTAATTACCAAAAGCTAGTATCATATAATTTTTGTATAATATAGCAGAATGATCTGTGAGTGGCGGTGCACTTGTTCCAGAAACTCTTGGAACAAACCATACCCAGGAATTAGTATTTAATACAGCAATATCAGAAAAAATATCAACATCCTTGCCAGAACTATCTAGTGTTGAACCTCCATATATGATAATATTTCTAAAAATAACAACAATTAGTAAAATCAAATATCAAAATTAAAATTTAACTGTTAATACAATGTTATTATATATGACACACGTACTTAAAACAGCAGAATGTGATATCCGAGATGCAATCGTAGATCCATTAGCAGACTAAATAAGAATATTTATTTGCGAAAAAATTAGGTATAATTATTATCAGAAATAATATTAATCGATACATTATTTTAGCAGACCAGGTGTAAGATTTTGTGTCAAATATTAGAATCTGTAATATTAATCAAAAGTAAAACTTTATTTGAAAATTATAAAATACCTAAAATTAATATTATCATTATACCATACCTGAGCCATATCAGTAAGACTTGCATTCAAGCTTGAACCACTATGCCCTCCAATATAAACAATAAGACCATTTGGTAATAATGTAGCGGTATGGTCGAGATAAGTACGGACAGACTGAGACTGAGTTGGTGTTGACCAAGTCATAGTGATGATATCAAGTATATTCATATCATTATAACGAAGTTTTGTTGAACTATTAAAATTAGCTCCACCAAAAATAAAAATCTTCCCATTATTGTCAATAACAGCTTGTATTTCACTACGAGTTGTAAAGCTAGAATTAAAATTATTAATAGTTGGTGTTTTCATTGCGAAATCTTAGAATTAAATTTATACACTGATGACGTATATGAATAATAATCAGTAGTAGTTGAAGTAGTTATCCATGTTCTTCCTCCAATTAAAAAAACTGTAGAATCATCAATAGGACTAAGGCAAGATGTCCAAGGTTATATCCTACTGGCATTGCAACATTACTATGCCATGGAGGCATAGAAATATTAAATGAATTCGATAAATCAAGATACCAAACTTCGTTAGAAGTAAAAGTATTAGAAGTGGTTCCACCAAAGAAATAAAATCTAGTACCAACTAATGTACTAGCCTGTTGACGTCGAGGACTAGGTACATTTTGGCAAATAACAAAATAATATACCGAGCTAATTATAACAAAAAAAAGGATATAATATAATGATTTCGTGATGATATCTTAAGAATTATTATATTAAACACTGATTCTATATTTCCGATAGTATTTATGTTGTGACGGAAAAAAATAGTTCTAATCTGAGCTTATACCGATATTTATTTCCGTAAATGATACAAACAAAAAAGTAAATTTTTATTTGTTGAACTTTAATTGTCCGAAGGACACTCACAGGTAGAGCAATAGTACACCCGATGTCCGTGTGTTAACAAACTCTGGATCCTGATTGGCTAGATCAGGTGTAACATAAAAAAATAATCAAAACAATAGAAAACGATGGTTATTGGCTAGATCAGGTGTAACATAAAAAAAATGATTTTATATTTGTGCTTCGGACTTTAAATGGTTCCCATTTTCCTAGTTTATATATTATTTAGTACATTCAGACCTCCCTAAATGCTCCTCTTTGGAATCATGGTAAAAAATTTAAAAATGTGTCAAAATTTAATGGTAATCACGTTAGATGCAATTGCGACTCCTATTTTTTTAAGTACCACCAGTATATTTGGTGTCAATTCCTGTTCATTTCTTTAATATACTATTAAATGATATCTGTTTGGACATTTATGTGTGTTAACAAATTCTAAATGATGATTGGTCCAAACTGGTCCCAACTGGTCCTAATTAAATTGTAAATTTTTATAATAATTTTTCTTTATGAGTTATTAATAAAAGTTGTACAAAATAAGATTCTTAATATATTTGCTTAATAAATAAAAGTGTTAAAGTTTTTCCAAAATTTAGAAATCCTTAAAATATAAAATTTTAGGACCAGTCCTAGGACCAGGTTCTAAATTTGATATTTTAAGGATTTCTAAATTTTGGAGGAACTTTAACACTTTTATTTACTAAGCAAATATGTTAAGAATCTTATTTTGTACAACTTTTATTTAAAGCTTATAAGGAAAAATCATTATAAAAATTTACAATTGAATTAGAACCAGTTGGACCAGTTTGGATCAATAACATCCCTAAAGATACAAGTGTTGTCGAGCGCTACTGGCACCCAGTAATTAAATTATTAATTGCATCCTATTCACCACAGACCTCTGTGCAAAGCAGGGCAAGCTTTTCAAGTTACAGACAAACAGAGAAGGACGTTCACAGGTATGCCTGTGGCCACAATGTGCTTCCAGTTCTCTGATGCCCCCCTAGTGCAGCATAACTTCAGATGCATACATAACGACAAGAAAATAACTTAGTGATTTTCTCACCTAAAGTTAAGATTAAGTTTCTTATGTTTTAGCCCTGTGAGAACATAGTCAGTAAAATCATTTTTAAGCAACTTAATAACTAACTAACAATTTAAGAACATAAATCTAACATATTTATCTGATCTTTAATTTTCTTATGGCTTAGGGGTAGAAATTTTTGATTTCGAGAATTAAATATAAAAGAGGTTTTAAAAACATTATAAACTTTAGTAAATAAGAGTTGCATCCTTGTTAAGTGCATAATAATATAACCAGTTAGAAATTTGACACTGTTGTAGTAATACTGTAATATTTAAATTGTAAGTCTAGCTTTTTTCTAATTAGTTTTATCTTTATACATGTAGTTGATAACAATAATCTTTTATCAGCGTTTTACCTGAATTACAAACACTGATCATTTTGGAGCAACTGTTAATTTTACCAGTACTAGAGTTATAAATAAATTTGAATTATTCTTGGTTGGTTCCAAAAGGGAATAAAAGCTTGTTCTTTAGCATTTAGTTCAAAAAGACATAATTTGATGACTCTATCTTCAAAATTAAGGTTGCTCCACTACAGTTTATTGAAACAGTTTATTAACCAAAAATAAAAAATGAACAGCTCTTTGAGCTCACATCCACTCAGCATCGCATGATAATTTTATTGGAATTGTAATTTACAAATCTTTCAGGTCACAGGATATAGTAGTTATACCAATACTTTATATTAAATTTTTGGAAAAATGTCTTAATATATATTTATATAATCATCTGACCAATAAAAAATTTCATTTTTGACCATTGATTAAATTTTTATCGATCTGATCTGACCAATAAAAAAAATTTATTCTTGACCAATATAGAAACTATGTTGTTTTGATCAGGGCCAGTGATTTTATGTGTTTCACATAATACCACAGAATTCACATAAATACACCTACATCATATAATTTGGTGTTTATCACCACAGAATAGCACATAATATGCCAATTTATAAGAATTGTCACATAATTTGCCAATTTATTGGCTAAGCCAATATAACAGAACTGGTATCTCCGATGTAGAATTTGAATTAACTCAATTACTAGCAAGGTTATGAAATTTTTTTCAAAACAGAATTCGGAAAGTTCTGACGAATTTTAGTCATATATACCACAAAATCACACATAATTTTGTAAGCATGCCACAGAATCGCATATAATTTGGCCAAGTATACTGCAAAATCGCACATAATTTAGCAAATATGGTTCACATCACATTACATAATTTAAATTCTGTCACCACATAATTTTGATTTTGTCACTACAGAAAATCACTGGCCCTAACTATATCTCATATTTTAAAAGTGTTTCCATTCATCATTTAATTGGTCATATAGATCCCTTTTATGTTTTTATTTTTTTTATCTTTTGACCTAATACCAGTAAATATTTTTTAAACTATCTATAAGTTTGTAGAATTAATAATATCTTGTATATAAAACAAGATCAATTCATATTTGATCGTTTCTATTGTTTTGTTATCTTAATATTTTTCATTAAATGTTAAATTTTTTTGAAATAATCAATCTTTATTTTTAAATAAATTTATCTGTATGTATTCCTTTGTAATTTTTACAAATTATATGAATATTAATATTACTACATGAAATAAAATATTATCTAATAAAAGTTTTTATTAAAAATATTTTATAAAGTTAATTCGAACACTGTATTAAAAACAGAAGTTAGAATTAACAATTGATTCCAAAAATAAAAGACAATACAAATTTATATTTTATTTTATTTATACAAGTTTACTAAAATGCAGGTAAAAATGGTCAGGACCCGACCCCTGAAAACCTCATGAGAGCTGAAATCAAAGAATTAATTTGTTCTGGTCTTAATGTTTTATATTTTAATTTGCTTGAATTTTACACAGAATTCTATTTAATTTAGTCCTATAATTTTGCCTAAATCATAACATTATACTTAATTTTGCTCTTCTAGAGTTCTTAATTTTTAACTTAATTTAAATTTTAATTTGATTGGAATTGTACCTAATTTTGCCCAGAATTATATTTAATTTAGCTATTATTTTTGCCTAAAATTATGTATTTTAATTTTGTCTTAATTATAATTTTTTGCCTTAATTATATATTTTAATTTTGCAATTATTTATTTGAATTTTGCCTGAAATTTAACTTAATTTTGCTCACCCAGAATTATACTTAATTTTTTGCTTAGAATTTGCTCCTAATTTTGCCCAGGATTGTATTTAATTTATCCTAAAACTAATTTTTAATTTTGCCTAAATTATGAAATTATACTTAATTTTGCTCAACTAGAGTTTTTATTCTTGCCCAGAATTATACTTAATTTTGTGCCTAATTTAGATTTTAGAATTATTATTAATTTAGCCCAAATTATGAAATTACACTTAATTTAATTTTGCCTTTGCTGAAATTATAGCCAAAATTTTTTAAACAAAATCCCGAAAAAAATTGACTAGAAAAAGTGAACACAGATCTTTCAGGATTTTGTTCATTGGGTTTTGTATAGCTCCCTATTGATGAAATAAAAGAGTAACTAGAGGTTGAAATATTCGAGTTTATTACATCAAAATTCGAGTTTATTCACACCAAAATTCGAGTTTATACATTACTTATTTGTGACTACCAAATTAAAATTTTTTAATCTTAAAAAAATTTAATTTTAATAATCAAAACAAATAGGAGTAGTCGATAGAAACCAAGCAAATTTATCTAATAAATTTGCTTGGTTTCTATTGACCACCCCAAAATATTAAACTATTTACAAGTTTGAATTTGATTAACTTCACAATTTATGATTTTTTTGGAAGATAAAAACATCAATTAAAAAATTTTCACTCAACACTTAAATAAATGAAATATATTATCAATAAATAAATAGGATTATGGAGAAATATATTTAATAAGCCTTTTAGTTTTATAATTGTTAAATAGATGTATCCTCGCTTATTTGAATTATTTTTATCTCTGTCTCATTCTTTTTCTTCTTTAACACATATCTCTCTAAGTCATAGAATTCATAATTTGACATGTTAGCCAACTTTGTTGCAGCAGTATGCTGAGGTTTTTTACTTGCTTCAACTGCAATATCTTAATTGCCCGAATGCACATTGAAAGACATTCTCAATTTTGATTAAATTTACCAGACCAATACTTTTAAAATTATAGAAATATAAATGGTGATAAATTAAAATTATTTTAATTTATGAATTTTTATTCTTTACCTTGAACAACTCTCCATGTTTTTCTGCTTCATTGTAGGCTTTTTTTTTTAGCATTTGACAAAGAATTATTACTTGCATTTATACTTCTGATAGATTGAAAAGCAACAAGATACCACTTTCCTTCAATATCCTTTATGCCACTAGCTATTTCATTTCAGTTAAAATATGTCTGTTGCATAATTGAATCGATTTCTTTAAGATTTTTAAGAACTTCAGAAAATTTTTTATTTACGAAATCTTTTCCTTCTTCAATTTTGTCTGATTTCTGAAACTTCAAAGTCTCTCCCATTTTTAGTAAGTTATATCAAAATGCAAGCCATTTTATTTTTGTAAAGTCCATACGTTAAAGAAAAATAAATTTTTTAGTGCTTAAAAAATTTTTAATTAATTTATTTTCTTTTTAATTAAAAGCTTATTAATTAAAGTTATTCAATTAAATTTAATTTTAGCTTTCATTTTTTAAAATGCAAATTTATTAAGAGAATTTTAATTTTAACAATACAATATTTCTTGATTTAAATAATATTAACTCTTTTGAGGATTTTTCTATCAATTGAACGAAAATATGAATAAAATAGAAAAAGTAAATTAACATCAGTCTAACAATACAATACAATTTACTTGGTTTTATTTCGCACAAATAGTAAAACTTTAAAAGACCAATAAGAATTAAGCCCACCATATTATATATATGATTTCACTGGCAAATCTTCTTGTTTTTACTTGATATTTAATAAACAATACAAAACTAACATTTTATTCAATTATCAATTAAATTGAATTTATTCATATGTCTATATTAAAACTGAGATTAAGTCATGTGTATTAAATTCAATGCATGCAATGTAATTATTCTCTGTTGTTTATTAAATATTTTTGCTCTAAAATAGTTCAAATTTTTTATTTGAGCCACAATTTGTCGAATAATTCACTAATTAATTCAATTGATTAATAATTGATTTTTACTATATTTATTTAAAAAAAAAAAAAAAAAAGAAAACAAGGTTTTAAATATAGTTTGTTTCAAGTAACTCACTCTTACAATTTTCTTTGCAAAATGTGGCCAAAAAAATATAATAAAAGTAAGTGAATTGGTATGCATTCAGTTCCAGATATACTTTGCTCTTTTTTAGTATTCCAAAGTATAAAATGTTATTATTGCAATAAGAAGGTCACAAGTAGGTAAAATGTCATTATATTGATTGTAACAGTAGAGATAATCATATTATTAAAGGTTAATGGAATATAGCAGGTAATTACTGCACTATGTAAGAAAAGCTTTCAGAGGATCATCATGTTCATGATTATTGTTCTCATTGTGAGTTATCATTATTGTTTAATAGAAGATGTACAAGTTGTTACTGTAAGAATCAATAGTTCGCTGCTCAAAGTGACAATTCCGAAATGAACAAATTTTGCTTTATTTTAAAGATATAAAAAGTTTTTGAGTTTTTTTTTCTAAAGTAAATTAAATTTATATATATAATAATACAAAACCTTAACAATCATATAATCCTGTAATTGGATTTTAATGATTTTGGATTTGTGATAATTGTCTAATTGAGATAAACATTTTAGTAGTAAAATCATTCAAAACAGACCAGTAGATCAAAAGTTACTTAATATTAAATATTATTATACTATACATATATATTATATATATGAGAATTACTATGCTTAACTGAGGGGAAATCTCCTCTCCAGTTACACAACAGATCTGCATATATATGCACAATAGGATCTACAAGATATGTATTTTTTTTAGTATTGTTTTTTTATTGTTTTTTTGTTTTTTTGTATCATACTAATTAATTTTTTTCTTTTGTAGCTTTCTCTTTCGATATCGATGCTTTGGATATCTTGCTCTGGTTGGTGCTGTTTCTGGAATCATCATATGTTGGTGTTGTCATAGGTGTTGTCGTTGGTGTCGCCATAGGTGTCGTAATTGGTGTTGCCGTTAGGTGTCGTCACTGGTAGTTTTTATGTTGTTGTTTGCTGGTGCTATTGTTTATTAGCGGATAGTACTTTGTTTTACTTCGCACTGCTTCTTCGAGTCGTCATATATTAGAGTTATTGCTTGGAGTTGTCATATTTTGGAGCTGCTACATTGTGTCGCCGTATAATAGTGATGGTAATTCCGTTTGTAATCGCTTGTATATTAGTGTGGTGTCGCCTGGCGTTATTGTATTGGTGCTTTCATTCATATGTCATAGGTGGTTTCATTTGTATTTGCTGATGCCTTCATAATTGTGGGTATTGGGTTAGTTTTACGTTGCCATTTTCTTTATTCTTATTTGTTTTCTTTTTTATTCGTTATTGCTGAGTTAATGTCTTTGTTTGTGCTATAGCTTGGTTTCGTCATATGTTGGCACATCACTGGTGTTGTCTTATGTTGGCACCTGATTCAGAGTGTTGCTTTAGTACTTTCATTCTAGGATTATAATGCCGTTTTGATTCAAATATGTATTCTAATAAAGATAGAATTCTATGGTAAGGTAGGTATATAAGAACGGTTAGGATGAGGATAAATTAGGATGCGGGTTAGAAGTTAGAATAAGGGTAAATAGGAATATGGTTTAGAACTAGGATAGGTATATGGTTAGAATTTAGGGTAAGGATAAGGTATTTAAAAAGGATTAGTGATAGGTGAAGGATAAATTAGGACGCAGGCTAGAAGTTAGGGTAAGGATTAGTAGGAATGTGGTTAGAGTGAGGGTAAGGGTGAATAGATATGTAGTTAGAATTTAGGGTAAGGGTAAGGTGTTTAAAAAGAATTAGTGGTAGGGGATTATGTATATAACGAACATAATAAATTTGATACAATATCATTAATAATAAATAATAAATAAATAAACATATATAAAATCGATCTTGCAATATCATTGGCCAATATGCAGATCATGTAACAGGAAAATAACCTTCCGGTTAAGATTAGCAATACTCAAAATATATTATATATAATTTAATCTATATTATATATTATATATATTATTGGCTGGAGCGTAGCGACGGTCAATTAGCGTCTATGCAAAGTGATACAAAAATTACTTTCCTAATGTGCTTCAATTGTAAAAATCTTGACAAATTTTACTTTTTTGATATACTTGCATATATATAATGTAAATCTTATCAGAAATAGTATTTGAAAATTTTTTGTCTGTCCATACGCATGTCTATATTTGTGCTTTAATGTTACCCAATATATGCATATTAATGCATTTGTATAATATGATGAACATCATATGATGGGTTCTGGACATATTAAATACTTTGGCTCCAGCCCTACAATGCTACGCATTAGCTAGTATATAGACATGATCACTAACTCTAACCATGTATCCATGATAAATGTCATGCCTAGAGATGGGCACTATGCATATAACTGCATGCATGCATGTAGTTAATTCTGGCCAGCATTAAGAAATTAAATCATAACTTTGGTCAAAAAATGTATGCATGCATGCAAAAAATGCATGCGCATGTGCATGCTAAAATAAAAATTTTGCATTTTGCCCATCTCTAGTCATGCCTCTAAGTAAAAATAAAAAAGGTTTATTAATGAAAAAAAATTATAAGTTCTCAAATTGAACTAAGTAAAAAAAAAGAAAATTAAAAAAGATATTAAATAATTTAAAAATAAACTATTAAATTTAGAAGAAACTAATTATGAATCTGAATTAAATTTTGATGATTCAGATTTTTCTTGAAAAAAAAAGTCAAATATAGACAAGATGATATTATTGTTCAAAAGCAAATTAAAAAATAATTACAAATTAATAATATTGAATAAAAACAAGAAATTTAGCAATTTATTGAACAGAACAATTAGAAATTTAGCAATTTATTGAACAGAAACAAATTAAAATTCAACAATTTTATTAAAATTCTTGAATAGTTTAAATATAAATTATATTAGATCAATACAAACTAATTAAAAAATAAGTAACTAAACTTTACAAAAACTTTGATTTTTTAAAAACAAAAATAGTATATATCTAATATATACAGTGCAGTATCTGGTAACTTTCTAGGATTAATTTGTATTACCTTAAAATTTTCAGCATATAAAAGTTTCACAGATATTGATCGTCCATATGTTGTGACCAATAAAATCTCTATATCAGGATATCACATAATTATAAAGTTTATATATTTTTATATAAAAAATTACTACTTATTACCTGTAGTGATCATCACTGGTATAATCTACAATGCATAAAAACAAAATAAACAAAACAAACAGTTTGTAGTAAATAAAAATAAATCTCTTTAATATTAGAGTAAGAGTAAAGGTTAAAGATTAGAATAGGGGCTTTGTATATAGTAAAATTTAGCAAAAAAATTTTTTTTTTGTATAAAAAAAAGTAGTTTCATAGACAAATTTTAGATTAGAAGCAATTTTAGCAATTTTTTAAAAAATTCTTTGTTTTTGTTATACAAAAATTGATCTACATATTACACCTGATCCTAAATTTTAATTGGCAAATTGATTACCGGTGATAATCACCAGTAGTGATAAATAGCAAACTTCTTTTATATATAATAATTACTTCTAAAAATTTAAATAAAAATATCTTGGCATCAATATGATTAATTTTAATGCTTGATGACTTTTTTTAATTCTACAGATATGTAAAATTAAAAAGAACTAGCAAATATTAAAATTAACTATATTGATACTAAGATATTTTTATTTAATTATTAATATTGGAAATATGATGAAAAAATTTTTAAAAAACTTAAATGCATATATTTTGATAACTACATGGTCAATTTTAATGTTTAAGGTCCCTTTTGAATTCGATGCATGTAGAATTCAAAAAGTCCTTAAACATTAAAATTGATTATACTATTGTCAAAATATTTTTGTTTAAAAATAGGGTAAATATAGATCATTTTTAATAGTAATTATATTGCAAATCATATGATATTATATGATCTATATTGATTCAACAGGACCCAGACATCTAGTACAGAGTTATACTAGTTTTTTTTTTTAGCAAAAACCCCTAAAATTTGAGAAGCAAAAAACAGTTTTGCCAATTATCTTGGCATCTAGTAGTCCAATTTGAATGAACTTTTTTTTAAAATAAAGCTCTCAGTAATGCATACCTAAAACAAGATTATTTAATTCTGATTACAGGATCAAAAGTTATTTAAACAAATATATTTTGTTATTTTTAGCAAAATTAAGCCAAAATTGACCAAAATCTAGTTATGATCTATATGAGAGATGTTCAGGATCCTGATTCAACTAATCCAAATTATAAATATTAAAAATCTGTCCAATTATAATTAGTAATTTTTGTACTACTTAGACAAATTTCAATCAATTTAGAAAGATTTGATGATATATAAAAATAAATATTTTTTAAATGATATAAGGTCCAAATTTTTATTATTATAGAAAAAAGGTTTTAACTATGTACTATGAAATTTTAGTAAAGTTTGGTTATAATCTTAAAAACTTTTACTAATAGTATATCTTCAACTTTTGTATAAAATTTTTTAGTACATAAAATTATATAAAAAATAATCTACATATACTCTACTCTTAAATTTTGTCAGAATTAAATAAATATTTAATGTTTTCTTAAATTTTTTTTAGCTACAATATTTTAAGATCAACCTATCCCATATTACCGTTCGAAGCCTCTTTTGAATCTATAAGACTATAAAAGTCAAAAGAGCTCTTAAAAATTGAGATTGACTGTGTTGTTCTTAGAAAATTAATATTAATTTAAAAAAACAATATGGACTATGATATATATTTATGATATATATAGCAATTTTTATTATAAATGCCTAATACAGATGTTTTATTATCTACAGAAAGTATGGATGATTAGCTTTTATGATATTCTTTTGCCACAAAAATTTCAAATCAATTCAAATCCTTTATAGAAAGTTACCAGGGATCAGATACTTATAGCAAGCTATAATAATAAGTTTTAGTAAAGTCTGTTATCTTTTTTATAAGAAACTTATTTATATTATAAACATACTAGTCTGATGAGTGGTGCGAAGCACCACCCATCTTATTTGTTTTTTTGTTTTTTTTTTGTTTTTTTTTTTTAGATTATTATATTACCATTAAAAATTCAGAACTTATCATTTATTGCAATATTATAATATATAATTAATTTGATTGTATTGCATATATAATTTTGTTTTGAATTTACTAATGTGGTATACTTAGTGGTTAATGTCAGGTTGATATTATATTATCATAATTAATACAATAATTTGATGTAAAAAATTCTATTATAGAACTTCTCGCTATTTGGTGACTACAGTATGTAGTTAAGGTTGAGTTTGTTGCATTAGAATTATTATTTCTATCTTAATTCAGTATACACTGTAGTTAGAGTTAGCATCGTAATTATTGAGATTTTTGCATAGATATTTTTATTACAGAACTTACTCACTACTTTAGTTACAGAATACATAATTAAGGTTGAATTGGTTGTATTAGATTATTATAATTTACTGTGTAGAATTCTGTTACAGATCTTATTTTCTAATGCAGTATGTACTGTAGTTAAGGTTGAGTTAGTATTAAAGTTATCATGATTTCTATTTTTAAGCAAGCAGGATTAAAATTCATACTTATACTGTTAATTATTGAATGATTAAATGATTACGGTTAATAATACATGCATTTCTAAAACCAATCATTAAGTGAACAAAATAAACTTTGTTCTCACCCTGGTGACTTCATTTAAAAGATAATTCATTACAGTTAATAATATATATATTCTGAACACGATTATTAAAATGACAGAATTTAACTTTGTACTCACCCTGATGATTTCATCAAACAGATAAATAATTACGATTAATAATACATCTATTTTTCTGAAACATGACTGTTTAAGTGAACAGAATTAAATTTTGTACTCACCCTAGTGATTTCATCGAATGAATAAATGCTGTTGCTGAAATTTGGAGTCTCGTTTTGAAACTATAAACTCTGCTAAAATCCACGCATACTTTTTAAATATCAAATCTACCTCCAAACCTTACTCTAACCCTTTAAGACAAAACTGAGAAAAAACACCCCAAAAAATTTATAATTTCATATCAAAATAGGTCAAAATTTCAGCATCAGTTGTTTAGCTGTGACAATGGTGATGGTCCATTCTCCTGAAATGTGATCATTAAAGCTAACAGAATTAATCTTTGTACTCACCTCAATGGCTTCATCGAACAATAAATGATTACACTTAATATTACACACACTCTTCTAAAAAACAATCATTTAAGCAAACAGAATCAAACTTTGCACTCACCCATGATTTCATTGAATGGATAAATTACTACAGTTAATATTACATAATTCTTTTGAAAACGATCATTAAAGTGAACAGAATTAAACTTTGTGCTTGCCTTAGTATCCCTTAGATTGTAACACAGGCAAATTTGCCTGCGTATTTTAAAATTTTTAATAAAATTTTAAATATTGATTTTAGCCATATTTTTTCTAAGTAAAAAATATTCTTTAAGTTTTGTTTTAGTAACTTTGTTATAAAATTTTTTTAAAATCATTAGAAAACTTTAATATAATAAATGTTTAAAGTTCTTGTATTGGCATTTTTACTATTAAAATTTTTCTTTAGATTTTTTCAAATTTTATATGTTCCCGTCTATAAAAAAAATCTTTACTTCTAATACAAGTCTTAATTTTTACAAGTAAATCATTAAAGTTGCAATAATGAAAGTTGTCATCCTTTATATAAACTACAATATTGTCTTAAGAACTATAGTTCTAAAACTAAAACTAAATAAGATCGCAGAAAAATTGTAATAAAATTTTTTAAAAAAATTTTTTCTTAAAATTATCTATTTTCAGCTTATATGTAACTATAATTTATTTTCTTATAATATAAAAACTAATTTTGCAAAAAAGTAATCCTTATTTTCAAATATAATTGTACAAAGTTTTATTTAATTATTTTAGTATTTTAAAAAAGTAAATCAGAACTAAAAAAGTGCAAAAACGCAGGCAAATTTGCCTGTGTTCTACTACAATCTAAGAGATAGTGTCCAAGGTGCTGCAGTGCATAATTCTGCTCACACTAAAAATAATTTTTTTATATTGTTCTTGTAAAAAACATGTGATTTAAATCATTTTCAAAATCAAATTACAATGTAAAAAAAAATATTTTTGAGTGAGCAGACATCGAACAGATAAATAATTACGGTTAATACCAGTGTTGTCATGGGACATGGACGCGGACAGCAGACAGTCCGGGACGGGACGTCCAGGACATGTCCGCCCAGAATTTTTTTTGTCCCGGACATTCGGCGAATCACCACGTAATCACTAACCAATAAAATTCATTGTATCCATCGTAAATTATTATCATTCTTTACAAAACGCAAACCAAGGGTCTGTATATTTCCGCAATTTGATTGGTTTTACCCAGCGGACATGTCCCAGACATAGTAGGAACAAAGTTAAAAATTAGTGGGCATTGTCCGCGAACAATATTGTGTTGGGACATTATTGCGGACATGTCCCGGACGTCCCGTCCCGGACTGTCCGTGTCCCTGTAAAATTAGCGGGACAATGTCCGTGTACAACACTGGTTAATACTATACACATTTTTATGAAACATAATCGATTGTGCGAACAGAATTAAACTTCATCTTATCTTGGTGATTTCATCAAATGGATAAATTATTATAGTTAATAATATATACATTCACCTGGAACACAATTGTTAAGTAAACAGAATTAGAATTCATATTCACTCAGGTGACTTTATCTAACGGATAAGTGATTACAGTTAGTAATGCATACATTTTCCTGAAGCAAAATCATTAAAACGAACAGAATTAAATTTCGTACTCACCTCGATGATTTCATCGAACGGATAAAAGGTTACAGTTAATAATACATTAATGATTGTCAAAGCGAATAAATTAAACTTTGTACTCATCAAATGACAGAATTTAACTTTGTACTCACCCAGTAATTTCATTGAATGGATAAATAATTATGATTAATAATATATACATTTTCTTGAAACATGACTGTTTAAGCGAATAGAATTAAATTTTGTACTCACCCTAGTGATTCATCGAACAGATAAATGACTATTGCTGAAATTTGGGGTCTTGATTTGAAACTATAAGCTCTACTAAAATCTACACATACTCTTTAAAGATCAAATTTATCTCCAAATCTTACTCTAAATCTATAAGACAAAACTGAAAAAACACCCCAAAAATATTTAAAATTTCATAACAAAATAGGTCAAATTCAGCATCAGCCATTTTAAGCATTAGCTGTGATAATAATTACAGTCAATAATACATGCATTCTCCTGAAACACGATCACTAAAATTAACAAAATTAATCTTTGTACTCACCCCTGAGATTTCATCGAACAATAAATGATTACAATTAATATTACACACATTCTCTTGAAACACAATCATTTAAGCAAACAGAATTAAACTTGTACTCAACCCGTGGTTTCACCGAATGATAAATTGCTACAGTTAATTTATATACCAGATACATTCTCCTGAAGCATAATCATTAAAGTGAACAGAATTAAACTTTGTACTCACCCTAGTAGAGTGTTCAGGGTGCTACAGTGCATAATTCTGCTCATACTTTACTGAAACTATAAAAAAATTAAAAATATTATGATTATATATCTATTATGTTTTTATTATATTTTAAAAAACATAATAATTACTAGTTATAAGTTAATAATAATAATATAAATGATATATATTAAAACTGTTTTAGTAATATTAATAAAAACATTTTTAAAACATTATTAAACTAAATAAATTTTATATTTATAGTATAATATAAATATTTATATTATATAAATATATTATATTATAATATATTTTATAATATTAAATATAATATAAATAAAACAAATTAATAATATAATGATTTAGACAAATGTGTTTACCCCAAAATCTTGCAAAAAAGATTTTTTGTTAAAATACGAAGGATGGTTTCATAAGCAAAATTACGAGATATAAGCATTTTTTAAAAATAATTTTGGTTTAAAAAATATTTTTAAAAAACTTATTTTAATATATTTTTAAAATATAATAATAATGTTTTTATAATATTTTT
>QKWP01000399.1:6205-39876 GCA_003550325.1 Gigaspora rosea | reverse complement strand
TTTTCTGCGATCTTATTTAGTTTTAGTTTTAGAACTATAGTTCTTAAGACAATATTGTAGTTTATATAAAGGATGACAACTTTCATTATTGCAACTTTAATGATTTACTTGTAAAAATTAAGACTTGTATTAGAAGTAAAGATTTTTTTTATAGACGGGAACATATAAAATTTGAAAAAATCTAAAGAAAAATTTTAATAGTAAAAATGCCAATACAAGAACTTTAAACATTTATTACATTAAAGTTTTCTAATGATTTTAAAAAAAATTTATAACAAAGTTACTAAAACAAAACTCAAAGAATATTTTTTACTTAGAAAAAATATGGCTAAAATCAATATTTAAAATTTTATTAAAAATTTTAAAATACGCAGGCAAATTTGCCTGTGTTACAATCTAAGGGATACTAAGGCAAGCACAAAGTTTAATTCTGTTCACTTTAATGATCGTTTTCAAAAGAATTATGTAATATTAACTGTAGTAATTTATCCATTCAATGAAATCATGGGTGAGTGCAAAGTTTGATTCTGTTTGCTTAAATGATTGTTTTTTAGAAGAGTGTGTGTAATATTAAGTGTAATCATTTATTGTTCGATGAAGCCATTGAGGTGAGTACAAAGATTAATTCTGTTAGCTTTAATGATCACATTTCAGGAGAATGGACCATCACCATTGTCACAGCTAAACAACTGATGCTGAAATTTTGACCTATTTTGATATGAAATTATAAATTTTTTGGGGTGTTTTTTCTCAGTTTTGTCTTAAAGGGTTAGAGTAAGGTTTGGAGGTAGATTTGATATTTAAAAAGTATGCGTGGATTTTAGCAGAGTTTATAGTTTCAAAACGAGACTCCAAATTTCAGCAACAGCATTTATTCATTCGATGAAATCACTAGGGTGAGTACAAAATTTAATTCTGTTCACTTAAACAGTCATGTTTCAGAAAAATAGATGTATTATTAATCGTAATTATTTATCTGTTTGATGAAATCATCAGGGTGAGTACAAAGTTAAATTCTGTCATTTTAATAATCGTGTTCGGAATATATGTATTATTAACCGTAATCAATTATCTTTTCAATGAAGTCACCAGGGTGAGAACAAAGTTTATTTTGTTCACTTAATGATTGGTTTTAGAAAAATGCATGTATTATTAACCGTAATCATTTAATCATTCAATAATTAACAGTATGAGTATGAATTTTAATCCTGCTTGCTTAAAAATAGAAATCATGATATCTCTAATACTAACTCAACCTCAACTACAGCACATACTGCATTAGAAAATAAGATCTGTAACAGAATTCTACACAGTAAATTATAATAATCTAATACAACCAATTCAACTTTAATTATTTATTCTGTAACTAAAGTAGTGAGTAAGTTCTGTAATTAAAATATCTATACAAAAATCTCAATAATTACGATGCTAACTCTAACTACAGTGTATACTGAATTAAGATAGAAATAATAATTCTAATGCAACAAACTCAACCTTATCTACATACTGTAGTCACCAAATAGCAAGAAGTTCTATAATAGAATTTTTTACATCAAATTATGGTATTAATTATGATAATATAATATCAACATGACATTAACCACTAAGTATACCACATTAGTAAATTCAAAACAAAATTATATATGCAATACAATCAAATTAATTATATGTTATAATATTGCAATAAATGATAAGTTCTGAATTTTTAATGGTAATATAATAATCTAAAAAAAAAAACAAAAAAAAAACAAAAAAAAACAAATAAGATGGGTGGTGCTTCGCACCACCCATCGAACTAGTATTGTATTAGAGAAATATCAACTCTTTTCAACAATCCTTTTGACCAAAACTTCTCCAAAATACTGATCTATAAAAACTTTGTAGTTAATATATTTATATATAACAAAACTTTATCAGAAGCGACTAGTATACAGAGTTTCAGATTGCATGTGAAAAGAACTAAAATAGAGATGAAAAAAACTCTTCTTGTGGGTTTGGCTCTCTGAGTAGAAGACTTTTGTTACTATAAAAGATGTAGTAAGACAACAACCTGAAGTTATTTGTCAAAAGATACAGAAGTTTAGGCAGAAACATACTTTTGATTAGATATTGTATTCTACTAAGAATAAATCTTACACTTACTACAAGTTTTGGTTCCCTAATATTTCTTCTTGAACTTTTAAAATTTCGCCAAAAAGTGAAAATCTAGCTTACTCTTCTAAAGATTAGCAGTATTTATTCCTTCAATTTTGGGAACATGTCTACTATATTGAAGTCAAGTCACAAGTAAATTTTGGTTTTTTTGAGATAAACAATGAATGATACATAAGGTATTTTAAAGAAAAATCTATAATAAAATTTCTTTCTAGAATGTTCGATTAGATGTAGCCTATTATTTTCTTTTTATATGCATATAATACTAAGATGAAGTACTTCTTTGCGCAGTATTATATAATTTTTATAATTTAGGTTAGACTTTTTTTTTGTTTTTCTTTGTTATTAGTTTTTTTTAGCTTAGCTTTAGTTATTATAGAATTTTCTTTGTTTCTTTCATTTTTATTATTTTATTTGTTTTGTTTTTTGGGTTTGTTTAGGTTTATATGTTTTTTTCCTTTTTTTATTCCCTTTATTTTTTTTTCTTTTTTTTATTATTCTTTATGTTTGAGTAAGAATATATGTATCACAAATATTAGTGCTAGATAAGAGGGATTAAAGAGAATTCTGTATGACAGAGTTAGCTAATATCTAATTTTTTGTAAAATTAGTGCAACATGCACATCTGAGCACCTTTAAGACAGCCGGGTGGGGTCAAACTTTATAAATTTTGGTAACTTATAGGCAGTTGTTTTAGGAACAAATCTTGTATTTGTATTATTCTTAAATCAATATGAAATAAAAGTACTGGCAAGCCTGTCAAGGGATTAAAAAAATAATAATTATATTGTACCTATATAATAAATATATTATTAAAAGTTATAAGAAAGGAACAGAAAGAAAAAATATAATTATTATATATTTAATATTTATAATATATATATATCTATTTTTTATATATTTTAACTTTCTTCTACTAATCTGAAGGTCCTTAGATACTTTAAGATTTCTCTCACTTCTTTAAGGCCAGAGTTATTATTTTGCAAAATTGACAGCAGGCAAATTGGTCTTCTAATTTTTACTACACTTGTAAGATAGCTTATGCTTCATCAAGTCCATTATAGGATGTACTGGGTCCTTGTAGTATAGGATCCCTTACTTCAAGATCTGCAGTTCCCTAGTTTCACATGATCCACAAGCCAGATCACCTTTTACATTAATGGCCTTTCTTATTTTAATCTTTAAGCTGGGTTTACTTAATTTTAATGTTATTCATTAACAGATTATACATTATCTGGTTGTTTCCAACCACATGGTTATGTCAGTAACTGCATTTAATATAAATTTTGTTCTTACTTTATTTATCTAGATCTTTAAAGATCTTTCTCCCCTAGTTGGACTTGAATTTGTGATCTTGCAATTGCAACCTGGGAGCGCTAACCACTGTTCTATTTTTTTTCTTAGACAGTCTTGCCAGTACTTTATTTTGTAATACAGTCAGACCCCCTAAATGCTACCCTAAATGCAACACCTCTCTAAATTAGAGCTGCTAATAGAGTGATCTAGAGTGGTATGGAGCATACTCTGCCAGAGTAAACATCAAAACACACCACATTGGAGGTCATAACTTCAGATCATACTCCATAATTTGCACCAAATTGTTACTTCAGACTGAATTTTATAGCATATTAAAAACTATTTTCTAAATTGCAATATATATTTCAATATCTAGAACAAACTCTATTGAATGCTACAATATTAATTAACTTGATAAATTTAATTTTCAATGTACAACAATTAGCAATAAATTATTTATATTTTTAATCCAGAGTAGTATTAGCAGTATAAACCACTCTATTTTCTTTTACATTAATCTGGAGTGGTGTAATGTCTAAACCACACTGGCATGGAGTGGTTTATACTCCTAGCTTACTCCAGAGTATTATGCTCCATTAACAGCCCTACTCTAAATGCATGTCTTCTCTTGGGCCCAACTAATATTACATCTATAGATTTTTACCTCCCTAAGTGCAATACCTCTCTAAATGCACGTGCTAGAGCTGGTCCTGACAACATGCATTTAGGGAGGTCTGACTGTATTAATACATGAATCATGAGTGTAAAATTGAATTGCAATATAAATCCGAAATCATCCCTTCTTGCTATATGTGACCTGCTGCACTGGCTCTAGGCCAGGAACTATGTACTATCAATCCATGGGTTTTATAATATATTTATTATATACAAATTTAGATCATATAATAATAATATTGTTAATACATAATAGATATAATGCAAACATATTTAGCAAAGGTTTCTGTAAAGAATACTTCAATTGATGATCGTTATCAAGGGTACCGAAAAATTAATTGCAATTAAATTGTATTATACACAAACAATTACTAATTATGATTAAATTATCATAAGAAAAAATTGAACTCAATTAATAACGTAATAATTGCAATTAATTGCAATCAATTGCAATTTTTGCTTTAACTACGAACGAACTTTGTTACTATACGTACATACATGTAATTGAAACTAATCGTACAGTAAATTGCTATGTATTAATGTTTTAATATATGTATTGCATGTATTGTATACTATATATATCGATATGTTGTTTTTTATTATTTTTTTTATATATATGTACGCATTGCATGTATTGTATACTTTGTTTTTGGGTTATTGGCAGTGATTCATGAGAACATAATATACATGGAAACTTGCCGTCGTTTGCAGGCTAAAATAGGCCTCTAAGCAGTTTTTGTTCGTAATTTTTATGTTCATTAGTTTGCACGATTTATAAATTTTGTCAGGTTGTAAAAAACAAAAAGAAATCACTTTATTATCTGATTTCTTTATGCAAATGCGCATATTATTGATCACTGATGTCAAAAACACTTCTTTTATCACATTTGCAAATCGCGGTAAAAATTGCAATTAATTGACTAATTTCGGCTGCGCCACAATTAATTAATTGGGTTCAAGCAATTCAATTAATTGTCACTACAATCAATTATTCGGTAGACCTGAGCGTCATCGACTGGGCTAATTCATCAAATTTGGCTAACGATTCTGAAAACTGATAGAGCACGTTAATTACGTCTGAGTTTTCATGCACATCTATACAAGAATAACCCATCAGATCTCGTAAAGGTTACATTTGCATGGACAGCCATAATGATAGGATAACGATAACATTTTTTTAATGATTAATTTGTTGATCGGAGTTAATCAGATTTTTATGAAATGATGTAATCACAGCATGCACGTATATTATTAGACGATTTTGATTAGACTTAGGTCGAACCGGTCCAGTTCAAGACGAAGGATCAATAAACTTTCAGTTTAAAGACCAATCCGGACCGGTCTTTGCAAAGACTAATTTCAGAATTCTAGTATGATGCGGATCATAAAATTTTTAGACAGCAATTTAAATAAAGTTAAAAATAGTTATATGTAGCTACTTGTATTTTTATTTACTATATAAATAAACTAAAATAAATATTTGAACAAGTTTTTATAAAGATTAACCCATTATTATGAAACTAAAAAGTTGCGTCAAGTCAAGATAATTAATTATCAAGAGCCAAAATGAAATACCTAATTATAGCAACATGTTATTATAACAAACTTAAGAATTGATTTAAAAATGATGATAAATTATTATTGAATCAATGCCATTCTTCTTGTGATTAATAATGCAAAGATAAATATTAAGCTTTACCATAAAGGACTAGTTTTTACCATTTTTCCAATTGAATTTCCCAAATATGTTAAATTGTTGATCAACCCAAAAAAATTTAAACAATTTATAAGAACTAAATTTTTTTAACTTTTAAAATTTAAAATTGAGGTCTTCAGATCCATTCGGACTTTAACAAGTACCGCATCTGGTAGCTGTGACAGTGGGTGCCATCCAAGTTGCAGTGCAGGCATTGTTGGTGAATATAGTAGATAAAGTTGTCATGACAGTATTACAACTACTATCTTGACGTTTTAAGAGCTGTGCAGGCGCAGCCGCAGCCGCACTTGAACCTGAGTAATCGCAAGTGCCGCAAGTGATAGCTGTGATAGTGGGTACCCCGTAAATAGTGCAGGCAGATGAGGTTTCTATAGTAGTTAAAGATACCGTGGTGGTTGTGCAACTATCTTGACGCTTTAAGGGCTTTGCAGACGAACTGAGAGCAGACAAGAACAAAACCAATATGGTAAGAAATGTAAAAAATTTTGATGACATTGGTATATTAAAATGAATTAAAGTTTTTAAAAATCTACTAGTCGTATAGTTCGTTGTTTTTGATCTTAAATATTTCAAGAAAAAGATTACGATGTATTTTTATAAACAAGCTGGCGATGAAGGTGTATTTATATATTTTGTTTTTATCATGAATCAGATCTGTATTTTTATTTACGGTATCTTCTCAGACTTTGCATGTTATTTTCCCAAAAATTTTACAAATGTAAATGAAGACAAAGAAATGAGATAAAGATCAATTAACCCCATATGTCGAAGGATCGTTCGAAACATCTCCTCAATGGCAATGTACTGTACAAACATAAGACGCCCCACATCATTCTCGCCGTCCCACAAAGTAAATATTACTAGGAAAACAAGATACTGCAAAATGTCTGGTGCTAAAAATCGATGCAGACAATTGGATGAATTGAGATCGTTCAAACTAAAAATAGGTGCGGACATAATTACACACAAATCTGGTTTATTACTTCCCTATTAGGTCCTCCGCTACGCTCCGGACAATCATTAGCAAAATTAAATTATATACCTAATATGATCTTTGTAATTAATGCAAACGAACACAGCTCTTTATTTAAAGATATATGGCTTGATATTTTCAAATTTTTGGTGATACTGTACAAAATTTTTATACAACTTGGAGACTTACAAAAATTTTCTATTACTGTGGTTTGCATCATCATGTCGACTGATGTGGATAATGAGTGCGTCAATTATATATAATTTCATATGTCTAATGAAATACGTCACTGAAGAGATTGGATTTCCTTATCAAAATCAGCTGATATGTTTTGTAAATTTGCAGATCTTCAAAAAATTGCGATTTCTGGAGATTTCTGATTTTTCAAACTAATCCCCATATACAGTCAGATCTTTCTAAATGCAATTCGTTGGAACCGAATATAGATTTAGAGATCAATAAGTAAAGTTGCATTTATGGAGGCTAGAATTATATTTGGGACAGAGTTTAAGGTTGCATTTAAAGATGTTTTACATTTAGGGAGGTTGAATTTAGGGAGGTCTAACTGTATCAGTGTAGTTTTAATATCAGGAATCGCCTAGAAATTGCAAGTGATTTCTTTTTATAATCTGCAAATTATGCAAACTGCAATAAATCATTATCGATCTTCAAATTAATGTGCTTAGAGTTGTAGATGAAACTAATTTAGATTCTCATTGCCTATGATATATTATAGTTTACCAGTTCAACCAGCATCCGCCCAGTTTCACCTGCAACCCTAGTTTCACCTGCAACCCTATTCTGTATATTCATTGTTAAAAACTATAGCAATACAGAATTTTCTGGATTCATAAAAATTATTTATTGTGTTTCTGTATACTACTATTGTTAATAATGGCAATATGCTGAATTCATAGAGTTTACAAAGTGTATATGCGAATACTTTATTAAAATCTATCTTAAAATGGTTTTTATGCAGTAATCATGTTATGCCCTTATACGGCGATCTCAAATTCGTGAAATGCAGCATTTCTATATTAGTAACTATAGATTTCAATTAATGTAGCTGCGTCCTTTTTTGGCGAAAAATGCCTAAATAAGGATAATTACTGTAACGCAACCTTGAAACGTTGTATACTCTTGCGCTTGCTCTTGCTAACGCTGTGCTAGTGCAAAGCAGACCGAAGAAGTGCTGTGCTGTGAAAAAATTTTCCTTCTTTATTGTTAAAACAATAATTTAATGTATTTATTGATAGTCTGAAATCTTTCTTATTTTCCCGAATTAATTATGTGTTATCCGGATAACACCAATATTGGACAAATTGATGAACATCGGGAATTTGACTCAAACAGTCAAATGATTGGCGGACACGTGCCACTTCGCGGCACATGTCCGCCAATCATTTGCCTGTTTGAGCCAAATTCCCGATATTCATCAATTTTTGCCCAATATTGTATACTTATCTTGCAATTTTTTGCTTTCCAGGTTTTTTCTTTTCGGTTTTTTACCGACCTGATTATTTGATAATCTATGCGTAGCTTCTATAGCAAATAATACGTTCGAGTTTTATTTACTCTGTACTACACTAACCTTCCTTATTCTTATATGTCATGCAAATTTGTTATTTTACTCAAATGATCCGCGCTGTTACCTTAATTTGTACACCTATCGTCTAACATCATGCATTTTATATATCTATTAAATTGCCCGTGCATATATGCTTAACTAATCTGTAAAAATATTACAAATCATGCGATCTCTATTTCTTTTAAATTTATAACTGATATTATGAATATAACGTTTATTCAATACATTAATCAATTTCCATATTTGTTAAATATACTTTTATTACAAAGCGTGTTCTTAGTTATTTATAAATAAAAAACAATTTCTCATTCGTTTCACATGATAAAAAAATACTAAAAAAATAAATTCAGATCTACTTTTTCGTAATTAATGTTAACGCGTGCATCTATGTGCCCCAAACCAGTTTGAAAACCGGTTCCTAGCCAATTAGCATCAGATATGTAGATGCTACACAAACGATCAGTGTGTAACATTAAAATTAAAAAAAACATTCGTTTATTCAAAAAATCATCTTTATCTTGAAATTTCACATATGAAACTATCTTTTGCATTATAACAAAAAAAATTCCTTGCAAAATTTTGGAAGAAATAAACAACAACAAGTACTAAACCAACATGCTATTGCACAGCAACAGTGACGAACACATGAAAAGAAGCACAAGAACATGAGTCAACCTAATTAGTTATAACTTAGCAACTACAACAAGCCTGTGAGCAAGAGGCATATGAATCAGAACTAAGTTTAAAAATTATTGCTCAACATAATAGAAGTGGACATGAAAAAATAATACTAACCCTACAGAAAATGCTACAAGCACACCAAGCAAAAGATCTATTGCTCAACAAGCAAAAAGAGACTAAGAATGAATAAAAAAAGTACGAATTCAAATTGGCAATACAATATCTGGACAAAGTCAAAATAATAATATAATTTATGTCACTATTTTGGGCATATGAATTCTGAGTGTACTCATTGTAAGGCTCTTCATTGGTTAGGGAAGTGCCGTTTATTACGTAATTTCAAGAGGGTGAGGTGGGTTAGCAGTCTATCATATCTATATATTATATATAAAAATTATTATTGGCTGCTAATTCGATCATGGGGGGAGGGGTATGACCTTCTAATAAAAATAAATTACGTAATAAATGGCACTTCCCTTAGATGAATGCCTTACTGTTTTTTCACAAACTAAACCAAAGTATAGAAATGCTATAACTAAGAAAAAGTTATTCTTCCTACTCTTTAGAATCCACCTTTTCTTCTTCAACATTTTTTTGAAGACCAAGATAAGCAATGCAAGGCTTTTGTGCTAATATACACCAACAATACAAACCATGCTTTTACTTCATTAGGAGCAAGCATTGATAAACCATTTTGAGTAGATATGCTCTATATTGTTTTTATATTCATAGTGAACTTTGCCATTATTCAGGATCGCTTTTTTCTAAGCCAAATATAAATGAAATTATGCACAACTTTATATTCATGATTCAGATATTGTACACCAAATCTGAATAGAAAGAAATAGTACTCAAACAATATAGGAAATAAAGCAAATTCTTTGAAACCATCATGCATTTTATCCTAAGTATCAGCAAGCTTTTGAAATTCTTTCTCAAGACTGTCAAGATAGTGCTTCAGAAATTGATTTAGCTGTTTATCTTCACTTTAATACAGCTACAGACCACTGTCACTACAATCTTTCTACTATTAATGAAATAGCTGTTATATTACCTGGTGATAATTTTGTACTAAAAGGAATGCGTAATATTATTCTTTGCTTATGTTGGAGGTCTACTTGAACGGATTCATGAAGGCAATCCAGCTTATTTGCCACTTTATTATATACTTCTTTTTCTATATAGTGAGCTTGGTTGGTATTCAGAATTATAGCAAATTGTATTCAATGAACTTGAACAACATGCTGAAAATCAAAGTGAAGCTCCATATCTTACACAAATGGACTATTACTCTTTTCAGCTTTTTTCACGTTATGCAATTTCAAGAATTTCTAGTAGATGCATGGGCATCAACAGAGCAAAATTAATTAATATATTTATGTAATAACCAAGGCACACTAAGAGCAGATATGTATCAAGGCCTTGCAAATACAATAGAAACTATTGCAAATAAAAAAATAAATTGGCAAATCTTAAACAATATATAATTCTTCCTTTAACTCATATTGGAAGCTCATGTTATGTTTGAAATTTTTTAGGATTCAATGGCTATAACCCGATTTTGCTATCATCTAGATATTTTTGGAACATGATGCAAATCCAAATTGGAAAGAAATTTTGATGAATTTTACCTGATCAAACTTCAGCTGATAGACCTGACTTAGTAGTATGTGTATTTGAACTTAAATATCATGCTCTTCTTCATGAAATTAAAAAGAAACATATTTTTGAAAAAGTAATAGCCTATATATACACAATTGAGTTTCAGAAATGTGGACTTCCTTATATGCATTTTCTAATTTTTTTTCATAGTAATGATAAAATTAGAGAACCTGCTAATGTTGACCAAATAGCATGTGCACAATTTCTAGACCAAAATGCAGATCTATTGCTTTTTGAAACTATAATGTCTATATAGTTCATGGACTATGTGGTGCACATAATTCTTAAGCACCATGTATGAAAGATGAAATATGTCAAAAAAATATCCTAAAGAATTTCATAATGAGACATCAATAGATTCTGATAGATATTCTCTTTATACAAGAAAATATAATGGACAACATTTAATATTGGTAATAATATTGTTGACAATAGAGACATGGTACTTTACAATTCAATTCTTAGTCAAAAATTTAATTGTCATATTAATATTGAAGTTTGTGTATCAATAAAAGTATATATTTTATTTAATTTAATTTGATTTATTTTATTTATTTTTTACCAATTTTATATACAGGCAGTTAAATATATACACAAATATATTTATAAAGGACCCTTTATTGTTAAAATAAATTAAAAAATGCAGCCTACAAACTTTGTACAAAGAAAAAAAATATTAAAACAGTACTACAATAATGTTTGTCTTGTTAAATATTACAAGAGACAAGATTGGCAACCTATAATTGTTATTTAGAATTTTTGAAGAGAAATTCTTACATGAATTAGAAATACAGTTTTACTTCTTTAATTATTCTTAATTCATTGTGTACAACTATTTATATATATATATATTCTACTATTGTTAAAATTAGAAATTACTAAAAACATTTCTTTTCTTAGCCTCAAAAAACTTTAATTTTTAAATAGAAACCCTACTCTTCAAACACAAATGCTAATTATTTTTACTAAATTAGTTAGATGTTGGAACCAAGACTCTATATCACAACATAATAGTTTAATTATTACAACTGATTATGTAATTGTAACCAATAGAACTGATATATTAATTTCTCTGCGAATTTCTTTAAAAAATGAAAACCAGAAACAGGATAATTTTGCTAATAACTATTCTTTTAAACCATGTTCTGATAATGTGGTTTATATAGCTGAAGCCTCATTAGAAAATTTAGAACCAGAACCAGATAATAATAAAACTTAGGCTAAACCAGAAACTATCAAAGAAGAAGCAGTTACCTCTAGAGAACCAAAGAACGCTAAAAACCAAGATCCAGTAAATAATATTGTAGAAAAGTTAGCTATTGACTTAACAATAACTAAAAACAGAACTAGTATCCAAAGAGACCTTTTAATTGGAACCTACTTATCTGAACAACTCCAAGAAATACTTACTCAACTCAGAATAAAAAGCTGAGAAAAACACAAAGATCCCAAATCCAAATTCTAGAAGCTTGTTATTATCTTGTACAATTGAAGACAAGTATAGATGAAAAAAAGGAATACCAAAAGATATGGTATGAGTCTTAGCTGAGTTGGGTCTGACCCAACCCAACCCAACTCAGGTCTGACCCAACCCAGGTCAGATCGAATTAGAAAAAATATAAGTTAGGTCAAACCTGGGTTAGAAAAAATGCAAGTCGGGTCAGATCCAGATCAGATTTTATTCAACAATTGCAAGTAGTCGCTACATAGTAAAGTCAAAATTTTACTATATAAATTGATAAAATCTGCTTAAGTAAACTTGTTTGAAAGATCAAAATACAATACTTTAAAATTTTTATCCAAATTAGAGAACTTTTTATTATTTGACTTTTAATTTTTACGTTTGTCAAACATATTTTTTAAAAAGATTATAATTTTTCATTAAACATAAAAATTAAAAGTCAAATAATAAAAATTTTTCTGATTTGGATGAAAATTTCAATGTATATACATTTTGTTCTTTTAAACAAGTTTACTTAAGTGGACATTATCAACTTACATAGTAAAATTTAGATTTTACTATGTAGCAACTATTATCGACTCAGGTTTAACCTGGGTTGGATTGGGTCAGACCCAGATCGGGTTTGATATAAGACGGGTCAGACCCGGTTAAGTTTGACATGAGGCGGGTCAAATCTAGGTTGGGTTTTGACCCAAGTGGGTCTGACTCGGGTCAGGCCCAAACCCAACCCAACCTGACCCATTAAGACCCCTAAGATACAGCATGCTCTAAAAGAAAGTTTAGAATCTTGATGAGCCTCTCAAGTATAGAAATATTCAAGTAGAATTTACCAAATTCTTCAAATTTGTAGCATAACCTGTCTTTACTCTACTATAATAATTATTTACACTAATTTGGACAACCCAAGTGAAAAAATTTCTCCATGCTGCTATATGAAATTAGAATTCATAGTGCTCATTCTTAAGATAGATTATCTTATATGGTTTGCAATATAGCAAAATAATAGATATGCTACATATTGTAGATCATTTGTATATTAAAATAGTAATTTATTATTTATTAGCCAATTAATTATTTTATGCCTACAAATGTATGAAGACTAAAAATTTTTGGATCTACAATAATTTTTTATTTTATACAATCTTACTCATATTATAATAAAAAATTTATTTGCAGTAAGTTTAAATACTTGTTACAAACACTTGTATACAAAAATCCAATTTTTCAAATAGTTTATATATTTATTTAATATAGTTCTAAAATATTGTATAATCTATAAATAGATCTCTTAAAAAATATGAAAGGTTTCTAATAAACTTCCAAAAAATTCTTATTTACAAATAATTTTTATAATATCATTAGTTGTAAACAAGTGACTAAAGTTGTGTTCTGTAAAACTTAAAGAAAAACTCTTATTTTTTAATAAAGTTTACTTGATATGCACATTTTTGAAGACAAAGTTAATACTATATTAATTCTAAACAATACTCTTTTTAAACAGTTCATTTAACAAAAAACTGTTTACTAGCAAATACACAACTTTTAAACAACTGAAAAATTTTTTTTAATAATATTAAACTGTGGGTTAAAATTCTTTAAAGTCATAAGTTAGTATATTCTTTTATAGGAGCTAAATGCTATAATCTGCATAAAATTATATATGTATAACATCATATAAGATACTCTATCCTTAAAGGGGACAGAAATATTATAAAATGAATTAATATTATCTTTTTCTTATTTTAATTATCATTATTTTCTTAGTTAGTTTTATTATATTATATTATTATTATTATTGTATTATTTTTATTATAAATAGTTTAAAAAGAGAACAGATAGCATTTCTACCATTTATCATTTTTACTATTTACTATTTTTACCTTTTACTATTTTTGCCATTTACTATTTCTACTATTGCTATTTCTACAATTTATTATTTCTACTATTTACCATTTTACTATTTATTATTTTTACTATTTACTATTTCTACTATTACTATTTCTAACATTTACCATTTTTACTATTTCTGCTATTCTACTATTTTATTATTTTAACTATTTCTATTATTGCTATAAAAGATATATAAATTCCAGTTCTTTTCTCTTTTGCACAATAGACTCAAATTCCTTCCTCCTCTCTAATGACTAGAAATAGTTATCCATTTTAAATATAATATTATAAATAAATAAAATATATCTTTGCCAAATAAATGATCTCTTGCTTTTTGATAAATATATACTGAACCACTCTAGTGAAGTAACATTCTACTTGAACACTGCTTCATATCTTCTTTGACCCTTATAAGATCCCAGTTAACATGTGTTGTATTGCAAGTACTATACTGAAGGCTAAAATTACTTGTAACAATATAATCAGCCCATTGTTCATAGTAAATTGTAACAGTAGGTCCTTTTTAAACTGCATGTTTAGAGCCTACTTAAAAGAAAATTGCACTTACAAAACTAGGTGCAACAGTTCAGCTATATAAGTACTTTTTTGCTTTTTAGTTTTGAAGAAGAAAACAATAAACCTAAGAAAAATTATACCTTTAAAAATAGTTTTTGTTTATTTTTTGTAGCATATACTTCAATACAATAGAACCTTCTTTTTTAAAACTTATTAAGCAATAACTCATGCACCCAACTAAGATTATAATTTTTTAGAAATGATAGAATATATCACAACTTTTTTAGATATAGCTTGCAAGAATGTATATACTCCATACTTTGTAATTATATGTAGTTTTATTTTAAAATCAAGTATTAAAAGTTTTTTTTAAAAAAGGTATATAGTATATACAATGTAAATTTAATTTGTTTTTAATTAAAGTTTTTAATTTTACTATAATGGGGTATCAAAATTAAATGATTTATTTATTTTAGAAGTAAAAATTCACATTTTGAAAAGTAAAAGTTTTAATAATGTTTTTATTATATTATAAATTATAAATTGGAAAAAATAAAATAATTCACTAGCTTTAATTTTCAACCTTTCAAAATCTAATATAAGAATTATATTTTTATACATGTAATTATAAATAAAAAAAGTTAATTGTATTCAAATACTTTACTACAAAAATTGCTGCTTTACAATTATAGCAAAAACAAGATACTGGACATGTTGTTAAATGACAGGTTTAATATAAATAATTTTTTATTTTCTATTTCATTCTATTTTCTATTTCATATTAAGATCAATTTTTATATGATTTACATGTACTACAAAATTTTATATAGAAAGCAAAAATATACTTCTAATAAAACTTTTTAGAATTATAGTTAATATTCACCAAAATTTTGAGACATATAATTTGATATTTTATATTTGTTATAAAAAATTTTAAATCCTATATTATTTAAAAAATCTATCTTCATATATTGATAAAAATAACTTAGATAGATCCAAATTTATTTAAATAGCACAAAAATTGCTAATTCTGATTGGTCAGATCTTTGTTGTTTACAATTCTGATTGGTTGATCATCTGATTTCATATAATTACAATATTACTATTAAAAATGATCTACTCTTAAACTATTGTTATATATTGTCACATTTTTAACTTTTATTATACTATAATATATTGTGTTTACATTATATAAATTATATTAATTTATATAAAAAGAAAACAAATTAATAAATAAAACTTTCGAATATTTAATTTTAAACAAAGTGTTTTATATTTTCATTATGGTATTTATTCTTTAATATAGAATGATACAACTTTTTTGCTTGTAAAATCTTTGAGCAAATATTAAAATGCTTATCCATTAATGAATCGAAATAAATATAATTAATATTTTTAATAGGCTTTCTACTACTACGCTTATTTTATTAGGAAAATTATTATCCCCTATTGGTTTCATCTATCATTTGCTAATGCGTCCTTTGCTAAACTGATAGGCATATAACTGCACTTTTCTTCAAGCAAATTTATTGGATGGCTTACCATTTCCTAATAAAACCTTGGATTTCATTTATCAATATTTTATGTCTTCTGCTTTAGAAGAATCTTAGTAGAGAGAGTTATCAAACCTGGTGGTTGGATTAAATTAATATTTGTTCTTTTTTTTAAATTTTAAAATTTCTTCAATTTAAATTCTTAAATTTTAATTTAATAAATTTTTTTTATTATTCAGGAAACTTGATATTGTTTGTACCAAAGACTAATGCACTAACTTATTAATAATTTAACCATTCACATAAGATTTTTCTTTTTTCTATCTAATTTCATAATATTATACATTTTTATCATATAATTAATTTCATTTTTATACTTTAAAGCTATTGTATTATCTAGTTCAATTTCAGTAATCTAGTTAAATCATCAGATGCATTATCATATTTGCCCATAATCAAGTATAATTTGCCTTAGTAGATATATCAAAACTGTAATTTCAGTCATCAAAGGGCATAGAAGTATGGGTCTGTCACTTCACTACAGACAACTATTGTGACTATATAGCAAATGTGTAATGTATAACTTATAATGTATATACGTAGAGAACCCCTAATAGCTATTAAAATTATGTAATGTACGACTAATAAATTATGTATGTATATACTTAATTGATAAAATATGTATGTATTGTATATGATACTATCAATTGGGCAGTGTTAAGAAAAAATTGTTATTGGGATTTTAAACTTACAATTTGCCAGACATGATTCATAATAAATTGTATATACAGAGTCCGGTAACAATAGCAATAATAATAAATTTGAATCTAATAGAACTTATGATAATAATAATAATGCATAAGACATACACATTTTATATTTCGATAATAACAATTTGATTTTCTCCTCTTTCATTTTTTTTAAATAATTATTTAATTGCACAATGGATTCCAATTTGGATCCAAATGATTATAATTTAAAAACTGGAGTTACGGAAAAGTTTTCTGACTTTGACATTGACGAATATAATGAAGCATGGTTTAACGAAGATTTGGATTAGATATAGTAATTAAATTTATATACTATATATATTATAAACTTTATTCAGTAATATTTATATGTAGTTTAATTCTTAGAGTGATTTAAGCGAAAATCAAGATTTACAAGAAGTTGCATGTTTTACAAAAAAATTGCATGTAAATCAAATTATTCATACTGCATTACCTGTAGAATATCCTGCAACATCTGAAGACGGAATTGCAACTATTTATAATGTAAATGGCTGGGACAATTATATGGATGCATTTAATAATGTAAATTATTTTTTTAAATTATTTAATTTTATAATACACTATATATTTAAATTTTTTATTAATTTTATAAGATTCAATATTCAATTAATGGTCGTGGTGGTGCTACTATTATTCAAGATTGCCCTTTTTTTGGAAATATTTCTGTTAAAAAGGATGAGCAGCGATGTCAAGAAATCAAATATTGCAAATATAGTGATTCTACTTATATTAATACATCGCATAATAATGTTGATGTTGACTCAGATCTTTATCGTCAAATAGTTGTTGACCGAGAAATAAACAATAAAAAAATAAAAACATATACGTAAGTTTATTTTAATTTGTTGGTATTTTTATATAATTATAATATAAATTAATTTATTTTTATTTAGAATATATTTAGCGGCAATAGAATCCAAATGCAAATTTCAACGTAATGGAGTTTTTTGTTCTGGTAGTGCTAAACTTGGAAAAATTGTGAATCATTCAGTAAATTTAACATCATATTTTATTGGATGTACTGCATATCAGCAAAATGACAAGTGGCACCGTTTTATTTTATTTTTTTTTTTTTGTGTCAAAGTTCCCGCTTTGGGTGAGAGTTTATTTAATCAAGCCTGTGGATCAAGGGCGCCTCTTTGGGCGCACCCACAATTGAATTACATTGAATGAGAGTACAACTAGCCACACATACAGCTTTTGGTTGTCTAATTTAAGTAGTCCGCCCGAAGGTTCTACACTAGTTGCCATACCTACAACCCGACTAGTGGATTGCCTATTTAAACCCTCTGGTCCAAGCTTCGCATGTCAATCCTAGTGGCATCGTTTTATTAAAATTAATTCAGATGAAATTGACTTAACATTATTAAAAAAATTATTTATGGGTGAACAAATTGATGATAATGATCAAATTAATTGTATTTCTGTTATTTCACGAAGCTGTAAACGAAAACAATGTGGTAAATTTTAATTTTATATTTTACTATTTTACTATAATATATATTTAAAATCAATTTTAATTTATTTTTAGAATTTTCTCATATTAAAAATGGACAAGTTACTCGATGAAATATTATTGAAAAACCATGTTCTGTGCATTTTATTAAAATTATTCCACTTGATATATCAAGTTGCCCTTATGTTGCACTTATTTGTATTGGAACCCATGTACATCTACCACCGCCACCAGAAAAAATACCTGCAAATATAAAAAATTCATTACAAAATTTGATTAAGCAAGCAATTAATAATAATGAAACTTTAACTCCATGTTCATTTACTGCAGGTATTATGAATTATTATAATTTAATTATATTTAATTAATTATTTTTAACTTAATTTTAATTTAAATTTAAATTTAATTTTATAATTAATTTTATTTTAAGNCTGCATTACCTGTAGAATATCCTGCAATATCCGAAGTCAGAATTGCAAATATTTATAATGTAAATGGCTGGGACAATTATATGGATGCATTTAATAATGTAAATTATTTTTTTAAATTATTTGATTTTATAATACAATATATATTTAATTTTTTATTATTTTGACTCTTTCCGCTGATCTCCATTTTATTATGTTTTTACCCATACCCTTTTTTCAGTGGCTTAAATAAGAAAAATACACAGTTATACTGTACACGAACATTTTTCAACTACTATCACTCTTTACAAACTAGTTACCCACTCCTACTTAGTCTAAAATTTGCTAAATTTTTAAGTTTACACTAGTAGCTTTTCTTCAGCAAAGAAACTAGTTAGCCAGACAATTTTACTCAAACCTCACTCCGCAAGTACACTTTATTATACAACTACACAATTATACTATACTCTATCATTAGAGTTACAACCATATACACAATAACACCTTATACTTAACACAACCCAAATACTGGACATCTTTACACTTCTACAAAATACTACAAAAAATTTACTCAAAAGTGGGCGTTCTAGCTTACCCCCATCAAACCAAACAATTACATCATCATTTACAAAAATAGAATGATCTACATACTAATACAACAACAACAACATACGTCATCTAATCGACCCACAACAAATCAACAAAACAATTTACAATACCAACACAACAAACAACACACATCACCAAATCGACCCTCAAAACACCTAATACAACCACGTGACTAATCTGACCATTCGCTATCCATCTCGACTATACACTGAAACTTCCATACATCCTGTTACTATCTTTACTCTAAATTCTTATCCAACTTACCTATGATCATTAAACTACACAATCTATATACTCTTTCTAACTTACCTACAAATACCAAAACATCCCAATTTAAAATATTCTTTCTCTCTGTGTTTTTTTTTGATAAAATAGTATAAAATAGCCCTTCGTAATATAGATATAGAAAGTTTCACAGCATAAGCTTGGTCTTTGATTCTCTTTAGCTAAGGGCAGTCAATAGGTCTGTCTTAATATTATTTACTTTTTTTTCATAGTCTAAGTGGCGGCAATTGCTGCTCTTAGCTAAGTATGGATCGTAGGTACAGTAGCCTAAGTCTCAGTTTAGTAAAATTTAATATACAACATATACTATGTATAGTATCAAATTATATTAATAATAATAAATAAACTGCGACAAGATCTCGCTTACAAAAAAAAAAAAATTTTTTTATTATTTTTAAAGATTCAATATTTAATTAATAGTCATGGTAGTGCTAATATTATTCAAGATTGCCCTTTTTTGGAAATATTTCTGTTAAAAAGGATGAGCGGCGATGTCAAGGAATCAAATATTCTGAATATAGTAATCTACTTATATTAATACATCGCATAATAATGTTGATGTTGACTCAGATCTTTATCATCAAATAGTTGTTGACCGAGAAATAAACAATAAAAAAATAAAAACATATATGTAAGTTTATTTTAATTTGTTGTTTTTTTTATATAATTATAATATAAATTAATTATTTTTTTAAAATATATTTAGTGGCAATAAAATCCAAAAGCAAATTTTAACATAATGGAGTTTTTGTTCTGGTAGTGCTATGTGCTAAACTTGGAAAAATTGTGAATCATTCAGTAAATATAATATCATATTTTATTGGATGTACTGCATATCAGCAAAATAACAAGTGGCACCATTTTATTAAAATTAATTCAGATGAAATTGACTTAACATTATTAAAAAAATTATTTATGGGTGAACAAATTGATAATAATGATCAAATTAATTGTACTTCTGTTATTTCACGAAGCTGTAAATGAAAACAATATGGTAAATTGTAATTTTATATTTTACTATTTTACTATATTATATATTTAAAATCAATTTTAATTTATTTTTAGAATTTCCTCATATTAAAAATGGACAAGTTAATCAAGGAAATATTATTGAAAAACCATGTTTTGTGTATTTTATTAAAATTATTCCACTTGATATATCAAGTTGCCATTATGTTGTACTTATTTTTATTGGAACTCATGAACATCTACCACTGCCACCAGAAAAGTACCTGCAAATATAAAAAATTCATTACAAAATTTGATTAAGCAAGCAATTAATAATAATGAAACTTTAACTCTATGTTCATTTACTGTGGGTAATAATGAATTATTATAATTTAATTATATTTAATTAATTATTTTTAACTTAAATTTTCCATTTAAATTTAATTTTATAATTAATTTTATTTTAAGAAAACCTTATTAAAGCTTCATTTAATACTAAGATACTAAATCAAATTCATGCTTCACTTAATAATGCTGATCGATTACGATATTTAATTAACAAAGCTTATAAAGAATTATATCCATTTGGACAAAGTATTATGGGGTGTGGTATAATGTATTACAAAAAATTAATAATTTACATGAATATGTTCAAAAAATTGGTATATACATATATAATTATTTATTATTTAATAATTTTTGTATAATTTTGTACTAATAAATTTTTTTAGAATTTTTTCAAAACAGCCAAGTTATAATTATTTGCATTTTACCAAAATTAGCTCATATTTTGCAAAAATTGGCCTTTTTTTAAATTGATCTTAGTTATAAAAGAGTTAAAAAATCTATTAATGAATTTGAATATAATTCTTATAACAAAGAGCATAAATTACATAAGTTTATATTTAAATTATTATAAATAAATATTTATTAATTTCAAATTACTAATATATATATATATTTAAAGTTATGTCTTATTGCCAGATTTTTACAAATGTATTTACTGCAGAAGGATATAAATAATTATTCCAAACTTTATTTCAAGTAATTAAAGAAATTACAGGTGAATATATTAAATTTCATCATATTCATTATGAGAGATGAGCTTGTATTTTAGCAGATTTAGATCTTGTACAAGCAAAAGGATTAGGATTAGCTATAAAAGAAATTGATAATTCAAAAAATTGGGATATACATCTTTTACATATATTCAAATCATGCTTGATTCATTACAATTGGTAAATAAAAATTAAATTTTAATTTATATTAATAATAATAATATATATTAATTAATATATCTATTTATAGAAATATTCAAAATAAAAATTTTCTACATTTGCAAAAAACTTAATGTATTCGATTCCACATTGTGTGAAGATGAAGTAACTGTATTTAGTATTTTTAATCAGTTATCATCAGATCAAGATGAAGATAAAATACAAGGTATTGATTTTATTTTATATATATATATTGATATATAATAAAATATAATTTATTTATTAATTGATGTTTATTTTAAAATGGGTTGAATATTATCGTACTCCTTATATAATTAGCTCTTTGAATTATTATTGTTCAAAAATTGACCATATTACTTGGACCAAAGCTGGAAACAATACAAATGCTGCTAAAGCAGCTTATGCTTATGCAAATTGTTTTGGAAAACAACTAAAATTACTTTTAGCTATTAATCAGTATATAATTTAATTGTGTATATATTTTTATTTAATTTATTAAATGATTTTAATTTTGTTATATATAAATACAGAGGTAGAAAGCTAGATGAAACTACTGTTAGTCGAATGCAAATACACATGAAGTTTAATGTTCCAGTTACTCAATGTGATAATGGGGAAATTAAGCATAAAGCAGCTGCAATGCCCGTAAATCAGCAGTTACAACATGTAAAAGTATGTATATAATATTTATTTAAAATTCAATATAAATTTATTTATTATTTTACTATTTTAATTGTTATTAGAAAATAAGTTATAGGTGAAAAAATTTATTGAAAAAGTCTAAAAGTAAAATTATACCTATTTCTGATTCTGAAACAGAAGCAACCTCAAGTAAAAAACCTAAAATTAAATCAGAATCGAATGATTTGCACAAATTAGAAATTGAGGAGCAAAAAAATAATGATTAAAGAACGTGCTGTCGCTATTCATGAGAAAGAAATAGATATTCAAAAAAAAGGTAAGTTAAATAGAGGCTTTAGAATTAGCCAATAAAAAAATGAGAAATGACTTAGAACATGCTAAGCAAGCATAACATTACAAGTTATATATATTAATAAGCATGTATTAAAAAAAAATTCTGGAATAATCAAGTTGCAACTAGCGTAATCAGGTTTGATTGATATCATGCATACAAATAATAAAAGGACAATGTATTCACTTTGTATGCGTATAACTCTCGAACAATTAAGTAATAAATTGCATTTTAAAAAACATGTAATGTATAGTTATTAAAAGATGTACGTATAACTAATTTACTATTATACCATACAACTATACAAATGGCAGTATACATACCATACAACTATACAAATTTCAGTATACACTACATACATACAAGTCTATACTATACGCATTTTTGTAATACCTTTTTTTTGTCAGCTTCTCGCAGTCCTTTTTTAGTTTAATGCCGCGATTCAATTAATTCAAAATGATTGAATTGGCTGTCAAAATAGGATTTATAACCAAATTGAGAACTTGTATAACCTACTACTTAAAATTATTGAATGCTATGTACTTTTAAATATTCATTTTTGTTCTTAAATTTTGCAGTTTTAAAGGTCTGTATGTAAAATATAGCAAATTAAAAAAAACAAAACTTTACTTATTCAAAAAAGGTTAGCTTAATAGCTAATATTATTCGCACCTTTATAGAAAAAAATTGTTAAGAAACTAGTAAGCGCAATCTAGTTGAGTGGTATAACTATACATGTTGGCAAAATCCCAAATTACTATAGTTTGGGATTTGTCCACGCCCAAATCCCAAATACATCCCAAATTAATTTTTCAAAAACTTTATTAATAATCTTTGTTTAAACAAATAGTAGTTATTCATATTGTTATGATAATATATTTGCAAAATTTTAAGACTATATTTTTGATTTAATCTTTTACAAATAGCAATTGTTTTTTTTGAATTTGGGATTTGTCCGTGTTTTGCCAGCAAGTATAGGTATAACACGAATCCGAATACAACGGTTAAATAATTTAAACAGTGAATGAACACTAGTTATACTGGTTTTTCAAAATATGTTTTGGATGATAAAATTTGGTTAATTAAACTAAATCTCGATCTTCTCATTGTTTAACTAATTACTAATCAAAGATACGAAACAATATGATTTTCTTAATATACAAATTGTAAAATATTTGCTTAAAAGGATAAAAGTTAACCTGTAATCGTCAGGAAAGTATTGAAGCAATTGTTAAACTAATAAGATAAAAGATATTCTAATTAAGAATTTGGTTGTAACTATATTTATCACAAATGTTAATGAGGGTTAACAAATTACAAGTGTCTTATTCTATAATTATCTTTGTTCGTACTTGAAGAATATAAAACCCATTTATTTATTTTTATATAGTCATGTAATCCTTTAAACAAGTACATTTATATTAACTATTATTTGGTTTACATTAACTACCTTGAAAGATACTTAATCGGTAAAAAGATTTTCTTCAATCCTTTGATTAAAAAATTTGATATTGAATACGTGTAAGAAAATTCGTAAGAAAATTTTAATTAATTATGCAAATTATTTGTGTAAATAAATATAAAAGCGATTAAATTTTTTAATTATAAAAGCGATTGAAGTTTTTAAAAAACTAATATAATTGAATTTTTGCAGAATTTTTTTTTCTTGAAAAATTATATTTAACTTTGCTTGAATTTATAATTTGACCAGAATTTAGGTTAGTGCTGCATCGTTTTGTATCCTTTAACATATAAATCATGATTTTTTGGACTTTCTACAAACACAAGCCTTTGTTGGTTTATTGTCAATAATTCAGTCCTAATACCTGCTTTTCATCTTGGTCAATATTATCTCTAAATTCCTGCTGGAATTAACACCAATTATGACCAATTCTGGCTGAAATTATCTCTAAATCCTGGTCAAAATTATTTTTAACTTCTGGCTAGAATTAACCTAATTCTGGCAAAATAAATAATATATAAAATTCATACGATCAACCTGGCCAATAAAAGTTCATTCTTTATTCTTTATTCTTGACTTTAATTGTTTATCAGTTATAGAGGTCACGTTTATCTTACGTAATATTTAAAAATAGCATAGCCTCAGAATTCGGACAATATAGTAGCATACACAATTTAAGTTAAACCAGTATTGGTATTGTTGTAGAAATCTTAAAGATAATACAAACATATTGCCATGACCAATAATAAAATAAATCTACAATAAACAACGTAAAACCAAACTTTATATTATCAATTTATACTCACTTAATGAATCAACATAATTGATTTATTCTCTTATTTTTATAATTGTATTATAAGTAGGTTTGGTAGCATTCACATTAAACTAGTACTGTATTGAAATAGATTAAAATAGAGCGGCTGGTGCATATATAAGAAGCAAAACCATATTAATCTTTTTCAAACAGAGATTGAAGTTTAATTCACATGAATATGATTAAATTATGATCAATTGACTAGTATTATTAATTTATATCTAACAATAAAATGCGTTAAAGATAATGCAATCTGAGTTATGAATAATTAGCATTATTTCTATTTATTAAATATAAAAGTAAAAAACAAAAAGATTTCACTACCAAATGCCAGTGATATCATATATAATATGGCAGTTTTAATTCTTATTGGACATTCAAAGTTTTACTAATTGTGCCAAAACCACAAATATTAGACAAATAACTAATGTTGATATTAATTTACTTTTTCTATCTTATTCACATTTTCCTTCAATTGGTACAAAAATCCTCAAAGAGTTAACCTAAAGTTATTACTTATATTTAAGACTTTGCGTAGTTCAATCAATACATATTTCTTATTTAAATCAAGAAATATTTGTATTGTAAAATTAAAATTCTCTTATAAAGTTGCCGGACGTTTATAGTTTTGGTGTAATTCATTGGGAAGTTTTAAGCTGAATACCACTATTCCAAAAAAAAAACAATTAGAAACATGCATCAGTGTTTATATATACAAAGGAAAAAGAGAAGTTCCAATAGAAGGTACACCGTCTCCATATACTGAACCTTACAAAAAAAAAAAGAGAAATGCTGGGTAATGATCCTGCTAAGCATCCAGAAACAAAATTATCCATGATGTGCTGGTCCAAATTATTCCTGGCGAGGAGTGAATTGAGAAAGGTATAGGGCAGTTAAAAGAAGGCACAACAGATTGAGTTAGAAACGGATCGAAGAGAAATGTTAGCTTAAATAGGTAATTTACAAAATCAATACTTAAAAGAACTGAATGAAGATAATGAATTTAAAGAGGCCTTAGACTTATTTGTCAAGCCTTGTGGGACATGGCATGTGCCAATTTTCAATAAAAAGGAAATTAAATACGAAAAAGAAGGAGATGTGGGAAAAGTAGTCACTGACCTCAAAGAACAAACCCATTTGAGATGACAAGGGAAGTCTGGAGAATAAAGCCAATACATTTTGTGCTCACAAAAAAAAAAAAAAACAGAACTGCTAATCAATAAAGATAAGAAAGCTTTGAAGCTTCTGGAAATAGCAATAAATCAATACTTGGTATCATCAAAAGGTGAAAGGGTATTAAAAATGCAATTTGCAATTTTTTGGGAAAGCCCGTATGTCTTGAAGTGCAAACTATCCCAAGAAAATAAACTGGCTTTAGGACAACAAGTAACTATAGCGAACGTGGAAATTTTGGAAAATGCCTTAAAAAAAAAAAAAAAAAGACAAAGAGGATTTTAAAAAACTGCCAAAGAACTTCTGATTTTTAAAACTAAAGAAGTTTTGAAAATGGCAATAAATAAACTTTTAATCTTAAAGTATAAAAGGGTACTGTTGTTATTAAATAGCGAAGGCACAGGTAAATCGATGTTTAATCACTATCTTGCTCGTCAACTATGGGATCAATATAACTAACAAGAAATTACGCAGCCCATTTTTTTATTTATCGCATTAGCACTATTAAAAGGATAGATAAATCAAAATAAGGACTTTATTGAAGCCTATTTACAACAAGCGGCTAATCTATCTAAAGATGAAATTAATAAATTATGAAAAAGGAAGTTTTAGATAGCTATAATGAGATGCTGAACGTGAACGTCAATGCAATAATAGCAATTTGTTCTCTGGATAGGAAAATTCAAAAATTATCATTACTTGTCAACCAGAGTACTTACATGAAGGGTATGAAAAGAAAGTTCTGGCCTAAAAAAATGGTAAAAGAGGGTTCCAGGAATAACTGATGTATGCTGTATACCACGCTAAAACAAGCTAATAAAGTTTGGCACTTACACTATTTTCAGAGGTCTAAATCGAACAATATGTTAGAAAATATTTGATTATTCTAAGAAGAAAGGTAGCCATTACTACAGAATGCAGACACATATTTACAGCAAATAAAGAATTTACCGCAAATAAAAAATCTTATAAGCAATTCCATTCTATTAAAAGTCACTTTGTCTGTTTACCAGGCCTTCTTGGAATAGCATCTCAAATAAGTCATATAATGTTATATGACGAATTTATCAAGAAAGGTTTAAGCATGCTCAAAATCGCTTGCAAAAAATTTAATTAAAGCCCAATAAACAAAAGAGCTTGACCACTTATAAAAATAAAAATAAAAAACAACTAATAATAATAATAATAATAATAATTTTATAAGGAATATCTGGAATTTAGTAAAGAATTTGCTTTTAAAATATGTTCCGATAATAATGAAGTTGTTGTAAGCTATGATCCAATAAATGAAAAGATTGCATTAGGCTGTGCTAAGTTTTAGGAGATACAGATGAGATATATCACTTGATGCGTTTTAGCATGCCATTATTTAGACACGGAAACCAATATTGGTTTTACTATAAATCATTACAAGATTTCTTAATTACTTGTGTATTGGTAGATTCTTTTGAAGACACGCTACAGACAACTCTACTCAACAAGCATTCGATTATACCAGAACCTGCGATTCAGGAATTTTTGGTTGAACGAGTCCAACAGGACCCCAAAATATATATAGATAGGTCAGGTTAATTATAGGGTTACTAAAAAAGGAAAGATCTGCAGAAAAAACTTTAAAAATAAGCAAAAAAATTACTATAAATAGAAAAGATCTGCATAAAAACCTCAAAAATAAGCAAGCTCATACCTGACCTATCTATGTATATTTCGGGGTCCTAGTCCAACAAATGCCTGACACATGAAATCTCTATAAAATTTTATTAAGTATTCTAAAATGAATGATAACATTCAAATTGATTTCGCTAATGCCATTACAATTCTATCACATGCCGATATACAACTTTCGACAAATTTAACAACATTCGTGTTTCAGGTGCAGATTTGAGTAACTGGATATTTAACAATTACCAATTGGCAAAAGCAAAGTTAAATAATGTTAATTTTCAAAATACAAATTTTTAAAAAGCAAACCTATAAGGTTCATCCTTTCAAACACAATCTCATATCAGCGGATCTCACATCTGCATGTCTTCAAAATGCAAAAATTTTCAAATATGAATCTTCAAAAGGAAGACTTCAAAGTGCGAATTTCCAAAATGCGAAGCTTCAAAATGCAGATCTTCAAAACTCAAATTTCAATATGCAAATCTCCCAGGTTTATCTCTCCGATACGCAAATTTTAAAGGTGCAAATTTATTATATGTCGATATGAATAATTCAATGGACTGTCCTGGCTTAGTCAATGTTACGAATATGAAATAGAGGTAGAAAAGAATGAAAACAAGACATTCACATATTATCAAAATTGGCAAATATGAATGATTCTAATGGAATAATGCTCTATATTGCAGATTTAGGATTATTTACAAGAAATGAAGAATCTAATTTGAAGGAATTTATAAAGTAGTACTATACATTGATTTTATACCCCTGCAGCAGATATTTATAGTTATGGCATTATAATGGCAGAACTTATACAGGGAGACCTACACAGGTCAAAATGATGCACATCAGTATAATATTGGGTACCCAATATGTATACTATATATATATGATGTGTGACCAATATGTGTAGAATATATTTATACACATACCCGATATGTGTAGAGTTCATGCAGAATATCAGACACATATCGGACGCATATAGTACACATATAGTATACATGCCGTATACATGCCGTATACATATCGCATATATAAATTCTGTAATGCATCATGTACCTGATATATATTATAGGGTACCCGATATGTGTAGAGTCATGTAGGATATCGGACACATGTCGGACACATATAGTACACATATAGTATATATGCCGTATAAGGGAGGTAGGGTATTGTGGACAAGAGGGGTATTGTGGACAGGGCAGATAACTTGCAATCTAGTGATCAGAATTGGATGATTTTTATACCATTCGAATCAGCTCAGAGAGACGAATCGAATTGTACAAAAATCATCCAATTCTGATTACTAGATCACAAGATAATATTATTTATGCAAAATATAAATTTTTATATATATTTGAATTTAATTAGTAAATCTGCAAATTTTTGCATAAAAACCTTTAATTATCTTGGGATCCCGTGATTGGATTTTAACGATTTTGTGCTTGTTAGAATCGTCTCGCTAAGACGGTCATTTTGGTAGTAAAATCATCCAAAACGGACCAGTAGATCAAAAATTATTCATTGTGTCCACAATACCCCCCTTTTCTCTAAAATTTAGTTTTTATGTTCTATTTTGTGTACTAATTATTTATATCTAAAACTATATATGATATAAAGATTTTTTTACAGTAATTTATTCTTTATTAAGCATAGTTCAAATAATAAAAATTGTATAAAAATCTATTTGATTATTAAAAAGTTTTATTAGTAGAAACTTTAACCTGTTGTTACAAGCGGTATAGCCTTCTTAATATGCCACTAGCAACATAGCACACGGCAACAGGGATCTTGTAGGGTCATAGAAGATATGAAGCGGTGTGGAAGTGGAATGTTTCCTCACTGTGACAGTTCGATATATTTTACTCAAAGAACAGGAGTGTATTTAGTTGGGCAAAGATATATTTTATTTAAGTACATTACAAGACTTTGCTACAAGACTATCTAAAGGTTTCTGTGCCTAAAGAATTCCTATAACTAAAGAATTGCAGAGAACAAATCCTGAAGTTAAGAAAGGATAAAAGCTAGGGTTTATATATCTTTTGAAAAGCAATAAAAACAATAAAGTAAAGTAATAAAACAATAAAGTAATAATTCAATAAAGTAATAAAGTAATAAAGTAATAAAGTAATAAAGTAATAAAGTAATAAAGTAATAAAGTAATAAAGTAATAAAGTAATAAAGTAATAAAGTAATAGAAACACTAAGAATATTTTAGCATTTAGAATTTAGAAACCTGTTCTATAACATTTCTGTCCCCTTTAAGAACGAACTCCGTGAGTTCCTAAATCTAATAACTTTGAAAAATTATTAAAGAAAATTATATACTATCAATTATAAAATTCATATCTGTATCTAGTACTTCATTAAATTCTGGATCTTTCGATAGTTCTTTGTTTGGTTTCAGCATGTGATTAATTTAGTAAATGTGGCTAAGGTTTGAGGCTAAAGAATAGAAGTTTCTATTTTGAATTCTATTGTCTGGGTAATTGATGTACCTGGATCTTTTCCTGTTTCTAGTACTTTGTCTATTTTGGTTTTGTATCTCTCTGTAATATTTTTAGAATTTTTGGGGAAACTTTCAAATATGGTAATAAGTGGTTAGAATCGTAATGGGAATATCTAATATAAATATCATGTCAACTTGGATTTACTTGTCAAATTAATTAGGATGTTTGCCTGATTTGGGAATTAATTTGGGGATGTACATCCATTATTATGATGAAACTGATGATTCATACATAATTGTGCTTGAGAATCTCAGTTGATAGTAAACTTGTTATGGCCTTGTTTTTCTAGTACACCAAAGAATTTTATCGCATGTTAATTTTTGTAATTTCTACATGCTTTGCATTTGTATTGTTCATGTGCAAAAATTGTTTTGAAAGTGTTTGACAAAACTTGGCAAAACTTGTCAAAAATTTTGCTCAACATGTGTTTTGGCAATTTCATTGTTGCTTTCTCTCCATAAAAGTTGTGAGGTCTCCGAACTTTCCTTATCGATTTATCTAAAATTAGCTTCTATTTTTCTAATTGGTGTTTATCGTTAGCTAATTTTTAATTCTGTGAATTATTTTCTCATTGTTGTGATTTTCTCTGTTGTTGTTTGCAGTTGATTGATTTTCCATTTTGGAATAATCATCTCTATTGTCTATTTCTATTTAAAATCTGTATCTCAAATGTTCATCCCCTTCAAAATTTTCGCTCAAAATCTTCCCTAGTTAATATTCCTTTTTTTATTCCTTTTTCTATTGTCCTTTTCTCTTTCTAAAATTTTCTAATTAATTTGTTTCTCTTTCTTGTTTCGATAATAAATTTTCTTTTTATAAAAACTTTTTGTTGACTTTTCACTTTGCCTTTTCTTTCTCCAGGTGTGTATACTTTTGGGCTATGAGCTTAGCCTTAGCACTTGCTATGTGCGAAGCCGGTCTTCTATGACTAGGTGAGCACTCTACATTCGGTTTTGCCACTGTAGTAGTCGCCCCGGTAGATATTTTCCAATTCAACTTGGTCTTTCACAAGTGTGGTAGCCAACGCACTTGTGTTTATTTTATTTTCTCCTTTTTCAGTATATATAATGCTTAGAAATAGTTGTTTCTAATTTATTTTTATTTTATAGATGACTCGTACTAAGAAGGCTGATTCCGTTTCCTCTCGAATGGCGAGGCTCCAAAACCGCCTAATAAACTATCAAGAACAAGCGCAAGAAATAAATCCTCCTGACATCGAAGCCCTTCAGCAAGCAAGTCGGTATGAGCAGATGGTTCTAGAACGAAATAGGTGGAGGGCTTGGGCGGCAAACTTAGAAAATGAAAATACAGTTTTGAGAAGAAGAGTTGGAGAAGTAGAAAGAAGAGTCGAAGAAGCTAGTGAGTTGGAAGAAGAAAATCGAGAGTGGCGAAGAAGGGTTAAAGAAGTAAATAGAAATTGTCGTATTATTTTACAAATAATTTTTGTATCTATTTTAATTATTCTTGTAAATAAAATTCTTAAATTTTTTGAAATTTTGTAAATAATATAAGTAAAATTAATGTTGTAATAGTAATAATAATAAATAAAATAATATTGAGTTTTAAAAATAAATAGTAAATGATATTAATAAAGTTAAAAAAAATTGAAAAGTGTTTCGATGTAAGAATAAAGTTTTAAGTTTCTGTATCTAAAAAATCTTAAGTATAGAGTATCGAATTTGTTAAAGTTTTTGTCTATTGTTGTCTTTTCCGGTTAATTGATTAATGTTCGTCGAATGCTTTGTGTAGCTTCAAAGTAAGTGATACAAGTAACTGTTAGTATAAATTTTCGTGGTTATGGCTCTTAGTTTAGATAACGCTTCATAGTACGTGTTCGGTCGGTCATCATTATAGTGTAGTCATTACGTTATACCGGAAGATCATTGTAATATTAAATTAAGGGTTTTCCGATTTTATACATGTTAACTCTTTTTTTTTTTTGGCACTGATCTTATAACCGTCGTCGTTCCTGGAGCCGTAGTTAAATCTTGGAGTTGTCGCTTTTTGGGGTTTATAGACTTCGTTGTTGTAGTTGGTGTCGAGGTCTCTATTGATACTCGTTTCGATGTTGTTATTTCTCAGTGTTAGAGCTTTCTTTCACTTGTTGGTCGAAGTCTTACGATTTCATCGTCGGTCTAGGTGTAGTCCCACATTATTAAAGTAGGTACTGTTTCTGGTATTCATTTCTGGGTCGTAGTTCACAATTTTTTGTTTTCCAGTGTAATCTTTGTTTTTCTAGGTTTCGCTTCGTCTTCGGTGTTTTCGTGGTCGTGGATTTTACCGTTAGAGCCTTCTTGTCGGGTCTTCGTTAATGCGAAGTGGTCGTTCTATCTTTGTTATCTTTTGCTTTATTTGTGTGGTCTTGTTCATTCACTGCTTGTAGTTATTACTTCGTGGTTCCAGTGCTTGGGGTGGTAAGTTTCGTTCAATTCTTTTTGGGTATTGATTGGTCTTGTCTTTTCAGGAGTGGGCTTGTGTTTCGACGTACGTTATCATATACTATGTATTTATATATTTATACATATATATATTTTCTTGCTTTTCTGGGTCTTGTTCTTTCTTTATGATGTGGTCTTGTTTGGTCCAGTCAAAATTTTTGTTGTTGATGGTGTCTTGTCTTGTCGACTTTGTAAGGAAAGTATGATTTTTTTTCTTTTTTAACTTGAAAAACGGTTTTCTAACTTCTTGTCTTTCCCTACTGGTTCTAGAGCCTGAGTCTTGTTTCTCTGGTAGTGCCTTGTTCGTGGGTCCGAGGGATTTGGATAGTTCTTGGGATTTCTTCCTAAGTTCGACATTCTTGATGCATTTTACGGGTATGGTTTGTCTTCCTTATTAGTCTCTTTTGTCCTAGGGTTATTTTGCTTCGTCAGGTCCTGGGTCTAAAATTCGACACTTGACGATTGGAAATATCTCTTCTTGTACGTGGGCTTTGTTGACTTCGATCGGGTTCAGTCTTGTTGCTTCGGACATTGGCTTGTGGTTCGACGTAGGTTAGTATGTTGTTTTTTTTTTTTTTTTTTACTTCGGGTATCTATATTTCTTTTCACCAGAAATTCGACTAACTCTTGGTGAGATTTGGGCTTGGTATATTTTGGCGGGATCAGATTTCTCTCTACGGGGTCTCGTATCTGAGTCTTGTCCTTGGGATGATACTCGACGGTGAACTTCTCTGGGTCTTTATTCAAATGTTCACTCTAGCGGCATAAGAGCTTTGGGGTTTCTTGGTACTTCACGGG
>QKWP01000398.1:234118-330568 GCA_003550325.1 Gigaspora rosea | reverse complement strand
AAAAAAAAAAAAAAAAAAAAAAAAAAAAAAAAAATTAAACATTAATAAACGTTTCTTATTGAATACATAAAGTTTTACGTACATTATATGGGTATTAATTATTATTTTTTCAATTATTTTTCATTGATAAAATGATTTTGAAGCAGAATGATAAAAAAATCTCAGGTCGAAATGAGAAAAACATTAATGAACCTTGAAATCTTGAAGTCAATGAACTTGAATTAGTCAATAAAAAGCATTAGCAAATGCGCTTTGCAAAAACACTTCGCTAGCTCCTTTGGATCTTGATGAGAATAAACTCGTATCAGGAAATGAAACATACCTGGATCTTGTTGAGAATAACTCGGATCATAAGGTGAAATATGCCTAATAGCAGAAGCACTTTGCAAAACAATAAAATTGAAAGCCTGGATCATTGGAATATTAATCTTGGATTAAAAAAAGGAAAAACATTAGCAGAAGTATTTGGAAGAGGCATTTCACAAAAATACCTCGCGACAATGAATTGGATCAGATGATGGAAAAGCATTAGAAGATGCACTTTTCAAGAACACCTTTGCTTACTTCCTTGAATCTTGGAAGATAATGAACTCAGATTAGAAGGTGGAACATATTAGCAGAGGCATTTTGCAGAATAATACTCTGAAAGTTTGAATCTTCAGAGTAATAATTTTGGATTGGAAAAGAAAAAGTATTATTAATGGGGCATATAGTAGAGGCACTTGTATAAACACTTCTTGAGATTTTGATAATAAACTTGGATCAAATGTGGAAAAATGCTAACAAATGCAAAAATTTTTTTTTTGCTTTCAAATTTCGTGATTTTTGCTAAAACGCATAAAGTATGACCACTGTACTATATGTTCAGGTCCTCTTATTTTATATTTGCAATAATAATGTAATTTGAGCAGATTTTCTTTTTAGAATAAAGAATTATACAATTAGATTAGATTTCTGTTAGTTTTACCTAATCTAATCTAATTATTGAATAAGATCAGTAATTAGTAAAGATGTTAATTATTTTTTTAAATATTAAAGGTAAGGCCTTGCTTTTATCTTTATTTTAATAAAGATAAAAGCAAGGTCTTACCTTTAATTAAATTTAAAAATTTAATAGAAACTTTTTTACAATACTGAAAAAAATTTATTTTTCAAATCTAATGCTAAGAATAAAAAATCAATCATATATTTAAGTAAACTTAATACTTATTTGTGACCTTAAACTAAAGATATTAATTATTATTCGTTTCTATAAATAATTATATAAATAGAATATCTATAGTATATACTAAAAAATTTGATGTTTCATTAATCTTGTATTATATGATCATATACTACAATTGTTGATAATCAGCAATCTGATCCAATTGCAGATTGAATTGTGATACAAAATATAATATAAGTCCATGTAATACATGCACAGCATAATTAAAATGAAGTGACACTATTTTTTTTTTAATCAGACTAGCTAAATTAAAAAAATTACTTGCTTAGAAAGATTTGTTGTGCATATAAGTATTTAAATAAAATTTCAATTTTTATATAAGAATCTAAAATTTTATTACTGTTTGTAAAAACCAAAACTTAAAGTTACTTTCACAACACATTCTCTATGTCTAGAATTATATAATTCTTGTAGATGTTTGCTTATTAATAATAATAGCACAGTATTTGTTTATAGCTATGGCTATTATATTGGTTGTTATAATAAAAAAGGCAAGTATTGTATAGAGTTTTATAAAAAAGAAATTTATTAAAATGGTCAAAATTTTTAAACTAAATTAAGAAAGAAAAGATACACTTATCAAAAAAGACTATGACAAGATGATAATGATAATATAAAAGTCAGAAAAAAAGTCTAAGAAGGTAGAAAAAGTAGATATTCCACCAATTTAATTACAAAGATCAATCAAATAGAGTATTAGTAAACTTTTTTTAAACAAAAATCATTAAAAATTAAACTAAATAACATATAGATATTAAGATATTGAAGTGAAGCTTATTATCTAATATAATACTTATATATAAAGAAATGTTTACAGATTTAACTAAATCATCAGACTTTAAATTTTTATAAAATACTGTACCAAGTATCTAAATAGCTCGCAGTATAATAATAACATAAATAATTTTAATAAATTAATATACTAGCCTATGAATGCTTTTTTAATTGATGATCTGTTAGTTAACGATATTTTGGTATTTACTGGTCCAATTTAATAATCTTACCACCTTTAGATTTGTCATAATGAGTTTACAACTTTCAATTAATTTACAAGACTTGTTAACTTAATAAAAAAATAGGGTTTCTTGTGTAATTATAATATTTCTACTATAAATGATTTATATAGTGATTTGCATTACATTACACTATGATCATCCTTCAGTATCTTTGAATGCAATTGGCTAACTATGTAAAATTCAGTGTTGGCTTGACCAGACCAATTTGACCATTGGACCAGACCAATTTGACCAATTTGACCAGTCTGGTCAAAGGACCTGTACTGGTCAAATTGGTCAAATAGCATATTTAATATAATTTATTATATAATATATATATAATATTTATATAATAGACTTGACCAATTTGACCAGTTTGACCAATTGACCAATTTGACCAGACCAATTTGACCAGCAAATTTTTGGTTGACCACCATATCACCCAACACTGGATAAATTCTATCTAAACAAATATTTGTTTATATAATTTTTGAAGATATCTTGAGTATTCACTAATTTTAGCCCACTTTTCACTAACTAACCAATCAAAAAACAAGATCAGGTGTAATATGATGATCAAAACAACAATTGCTTTTTTGTAAAGTCATACTATTTATCACAAATCTTCATTTAATAAATCATCTTTTATGCACTAACAAAAAAAATTTTTTGTAATATTTTACTATAATGTTATCTACTAACCTATTATAGGCCGGTGCAGAAAGATTTGTATCTTGAAAAATTTCATAATTTTGACACTAAGGAAAAATTTTTTTTTTCTTGATTAATTATTAAAATTTTTTAGTATCAAATAAAATAGGTTTTAATCTAACTTATTATAATATTTTTATTGTTTTAACATTGTTTTATTTTAATAATTAAGCATGTACAATTTACTGTATTTGAAAAAAAACCAATAAAATTTTTTTTAAAAAAAAGATATTTTAGATAATTTTGCAATCAATATGCAGTTCTATAAGCTGATACTTCGCAAGTGCATTAATGTGCATATGATAAAGATATGGTTAAAATTTGAGCAAAATTGGATCACTGGCTGTGAAGAAATTAAGCTTTAAAGTGAGGTAATTTGATTTTTTTTACTATATACACATATATATAAATTACTATAGTAAATTATATAGTAAAAAAAAAAGTTACTATTAATAAATTTTTTATTTTATCAATAAAATAATCAAAAAAAATTTATTTTTATCAATCCGGTAACCTAATAAGTATATTAAATTAAAAAAATTATAAATTAATTTGTACAAAAAATATTTTAATCAGAGCTATTTGAGGTACAAATCTTTTTGCACTGGCCCATATAGGTAATATAGTTTTTTTTTTTTTTTTAATGTTAAAGGTGAGACCTTGCTTTTATCTTTATTAAATTTAATAGAAACTTTTTACAATACTGAAAGAAATTTCATTTTTTTAAATCTAATGCTAAGAATAAAAACTCAGACATATATCTAAGTAAACCTAAATACTTATCTGCGGCCTAAACCTACCAGAGTGGCCAAGGCTCACCTAGATTTGTGTATATGTAAGAATATCTGATGAAGGTGTAGAGAATTTGATCCATTTATATAACCAAGTTTCAATTTTTTGTAGTGAAATATCAAAGATGTGATTATGACTATCTTGTATATTTTTTGAAGAGTTGGATATAGAAAATGTACTAGAAAGAGAAGATGAAGCTTGGGAGTATAATGCTTGATTTTGAGATCTAGAAATGCAGTATGGGATCCAAATATTTGTATAAATTTGCTGATTGATATGAAGTAAGAGTGAAATAGTGAGAGAGCAGGCAGATTTAGAAGATGTAGTAAGTTCATATAGAGTAGAGATAATATCCAAAGGTATCAAACCAGATAAAGTAGAAAGCAAAGAAGGTTGGTTGGGAAGTTGATGAATTTGAAAGCTATTCAAGTTCATAATTTGAGTGTATAGGTTCTCAGCAGCTAAATTAGTGATTTCAAGTTTGTTAGGACTTAGTATATGAGCTAAGGAGTCTTTTATAAGTTGGAATAAAGGTTCAGAGGTAGGACAAATAATCCAGTGTAAGGGTTCACTTGCTTGTTGGCAGAGGTGACAGGTATTAGGGTAAGATGGATTTCTTCGATGAAGAATATGTGGAGCAGGGAGATCATCTAAAAGTATTTTAATTCTAAAAGATTTGAGTGTTGAAGAGTAAAAACTATGTGAATAGTTTGAAATTTTTTGGTTATTATTAATATATAACCAGGTAGCATTCCAGTTAATATATTGTGATATTGGTAGCCATTGTTGAAAACGATTTTGAGAGGACCAGAGAGCAAGTATATGTGCATGGCAAATAGTTCTAACACAGCGACGGATAGGAAGTTCAATAGAAAAATTATCAACAGAAAGAGTAAAATTGTGATTGTAAATGTTCTGTGAATCAAAAAGAAGGTATGGGGCAGTTTGATGACAGCGAGCTAGTTGATCAGCTTTGTTATTGAATTCATCATCTTGGTGTGCAATAACTTTATGAAAAGTAATATTAAGATTGTATGATCTAATAAAGTTTAATAAAGTATTCCAGATAGGCCAATAAGGTATATTAAAGGGTTTGGAGAGAGGCATAGTATGAATTAAGCTACTGTATTTGGATATTACAGATTGGGAATCTGTAAAGATTTGTATAGAACAGTTTCTAGGAGCAGTACTAATAGCTGATAAAACTGCTACTAGCTCAGCTTTAAAGGAACATGGCCAAAATTTGATTTGTGATTGGAAAGTATGTAAAATGTTCTGGTTATACAATTGTATCCAGCCAATACCCATAGAACACTGAGAATTGCCCAGATCAATAACAGAACCATCAGTATAAAATGTTAATTCTGTTAGATGACTATTGTAATGGCAAATTGATTGCAAGGTATCAAGTGCAGGGCTAGAGTGAAAGAAAGAAGGTATTTGTGCTGTTGGTATAAGAAGATTTGGTAGTATTGGAATACTTGTTGGATTTCTTGCTGCAGTTGAAAAAATAAGGTCAAGGTAGTTGGCATTTAGGTTTACAGATTTGTCAGGATTAAGTCTTCCAAAAAATTTGGTGGCATGGCTTGTTGGAATAAGAATAGTACATTTGTTTGCAATAATGTTGGAATTGAGAGAGCAGCTAGAGCATGGAAATGTAATAATAGATGGTGTTGGGTATAATCGTGTAAATTGTGGCTGAATATTGCACTGCCAATGTGTGATAAGAGTATAATCTGAAGTACTAGATTGGCGACGTGCCTTGCCAATAACTATTTGATTATCAAATAGAGTAATGAGCCAAGGTTTAGTATATTTAGAGAAGTGTCCAGTAGTATAGCTGTAGTAGTTAGTTTGCGGTAAATTGAAGTGTGGGTAAATAGTACGTTCATATGCATGGCTTGTTGTTTGGTCTTCCAAAAAGGTAAACCACAAGGGAATTTTGCCTTTTGGAATTTTGTTAAGTCTGGGTGAAATATGTTTCCAGTCAAGCAAACATGAGTTGTCAAAGGAGGTGAGTTGATCGAGAAATAGAAGATGATGATGTCTAATTTGTTTTTTGAAGGTAGGATATTTAGAATGCGAAGATAGTATAGATTCAAGAGATATTGCTCCCTCTTTGATAGTAAATGGAATATTAAAGTTAGGATTAGAATTAATAGTCCATCCCAGATGTTTAAAAAGTTGAATAATTTTGAAATTAGTTGTATAGCGGTTAGGGCCATCTATAGTAGGATTAGGATGCGAAAAGATGCTAGTAGATGACCAAAGGTTATTTTGGATTTGCTGGATTCGAATATGAGTTGTAGTACCGAGTAGGTTGTTGTCATTTAAGCGTTTAATAAAGTTAGAGATATGGTGTTGGAGCTGTATATCCCAAATATTTTTAATATTATAAAGTTGAGGATGAAGGAGTGTACTAGTAGGAATAGTGCGACTTAGTTTGGCCTTGTGCTTGACTAGACCTATATGGTGCGAAAGAATCTTGTTACAAGCTGATCTGTTAATGACAATATTTTGTATACGATATTCCATAGTAGGAATTATAACAGTATTAATGATATATCGTGCTTGTGTATCAGTAATTTTTTTAGTTCTAGCAATATTGATAAGCTGAGAAGATTCTGTTATTAATAGGCATGTTTGCTTTGATTGTTTGTTGTCAAGTGTAAACCAGCATCCAAGGAATTTGAAAGGTTGATATGATGGCCATAGTGGAAGAGCATGGTTGTTAAAAATAATAGAGGTATAGTTATTAACTTTCAGATTAGTTGATAGAATGGATTTAGATGGATTAACTTGAATATTAGCCATAGTATAGAAAGATTCTGCAATAGAGATCATTCTAGTAAGTTCAGTTTGTGAAGAGGCAATCCACAGAGTATCATCCATATAGGCCAGGACAGAGCATTTTGTCTGGATTTTGTCAAATGTCTGATTTTTGAGGTTAGTCATCCAGGATGTACCGATTGAGTAACCAGGTGTATTTGTATGAATATGAGTAATTAAAGGATCATAATAAATTCTCCAAAGAAGAGGAGTAATAGTTTCGCCTTGATCTATACCATTCTGAACCTGATAAGGTGCAGTAAGGCCAAGATTAGTAATGACTTGGTTTTGTCTGTCAGTTAGTAAGTCCAGAAGAATATTGATTATACTAGATGGTAAATTAAGGCGAGTGAGAGAATGTTTAAAAAGTGTAAAGTTGACAGAATCATAAGCCTTGCTCATATCCTGAGACAATAGCCAAATTTCTTTGTGGTTACAATTTGCATCTTCAATTAGATTGTTTAGAATGTGAATGGGAATAGAAGTACTATTGTTTGGAAGTGCAACGTAGTTATAAGGAGATAGTATAGTATGTTTTGAAAAAACTTGGTTCAGTCTATTAGTAAGAATTTTTGTATAAAGTTTCCGAATGTGTTCAATAAGGCTAATAGGTCTTGTGAGATTTAGATTACCCTCAAAAGTGTTATTTTTTGGAATAGGAAAAATTCTTCCATGTTTCCAAAGTTTAGGAATACGGTTTTCAGAAAGGCATCGGTTAAACAAAGCAGTAAGTGTAGTAATACCATGAGAACCGAGGTGTTTGATCATTTCATAGCTAATTCCTGTAGGACCACAGGCTTTGCCATTTGGAAGTTTAGAGATTGTTTGAAGAACTTCTTCTTCTGTAATAGGGACAGTAAGAGAGGTATACCAGGCAGAATTGATATGAGAAAGAGGCTGATAATGTTGATGCCAGAAATTGTCAAAGAGAAATTGGTTAATAGGTCTGTGAGCAGTCCAATTATGGTAATGTGATTTGATATGCTGTTTGATTAAGCTAGGTTCTGTGACAAGTTGGTTATTAAGTTTAATATTCGAGAAGTGTATAGGGGGTTGGTACCGATCAAGAATGCTATTAATAGCTTGTTTAGGTTTGGAAGTTAGGGTTTCACAACGTTTTTCAGAGGCATGATTAATTTGTTGTCGAAGAAGAAGAGAGTATTCTAACTGGTATGCGTGATAGACTTGTTTCCAGACTTCATAGGCATGTTGAAGCCAGGATTGAGTACTAGCAGTATCGAGTGATAAAAGAGGGTCCAGATTGGCTTTAGTGTAGGAATTAATAGAAAGAATATGTGAGTTAATATGTGGAAGATAAGAATTTGGGTTATTTTTAATCTTTTTAATAAGTTGGCCAAGTTTTTTGAGTCCAGTATAAAGAGCAGTACAGTGTGGTGTATATTTATGGTTATAGCTGCGTTTGCGAGATATTTTGTTTGGAATTAATTGGATTGCTGCTTGTAGGATAGAGTGTTGAATTTTGTGCCAAGTAGTATCAATATTTTCATGAGTATTTACCGAAAGGGGTATATTGTGCTGCAAAAATAGCTGTGTAATACACTCTGAAAATTCTGTCCACTGGTCTGTTGACATAGATTTGTAGTTAAATATTCTTCGACTAACACCAGTATGCATACGAGGGGGTTTGCTATAAGCATTAGGAAATGTCCAGGAAGAAAAAAGAATAGAATGATCACTAAGAGTGCTAGTTTGACTATTATCAAGATCATATGAAAGAATAAATTGTATATTAAATGAATCTGTCCATATATAGTCAATTCTACTATGAGCCAGATTGTTTGACCAAGTATAATGTGTATTGTTAAAATGGGCACCTATATCAAACATGTTTGTATGATGTAGAAAGTTGATAAGTTTGTATTTGGAAGAAGAAGAGCTTATAGTATTGTCTTGTGTATTAAAGTCCCCAAGAATAATAGGATGAATATTTAGTTGTCGAGCTTGTAAAATCCAGTTAATAACAGTATTCTGAGTATTATTTCTTTTAATAGTATCAGTTGAAGATAAATAAACAGAAATAACTCGTAACTTGATATTGCTTTTGAAGAAAAGGTCGAGTGCAACTGCGCCTCCTGGGTGCATAAGACAGCTATGAACGTGAGGCTTAAGGTAGTTACGGATCATAATAGCAGCACCTTCTATTGAACTATCAGCATTAGCCCAATAATATGTATACAAATTGTTGTTACAAAATGAGAGTTTGGTTTTGTGTGAAATTTTGGTTTCTGTAATACAAGCAATAGAAATATCGTGGTTAATGCAATAATCTTGCCATATTTGTCTCTTAGAAGCTGAGTTAAAACCTCTAACATTGTGGGTAGCGATATTAATATGTAAGTCACGAGTAGGTTGAAAGTTTGAAGATATTAAGGGGTTGCCATTTGTAGTTGGTGAACTGTTATAAGGTGATGAGGTAAGAGAAGGTATAGGATCAAAAAGGTCATCAATAGAAGCTGGCAATTGGAAATTGTTATTATTGTTAGAATGTGAGTTAGAAGAATAATTTGATTTGAGTAGAACGTCATCATAAAAACTTAGATCTTCAAAAGATACAAAAAAGTGATTAGGTAAGAGGTGTTCATGTAATAAATATATATATGCTTCTTCAAACACATAATCAATTCTGCTTTCTTTAAAAGAGATTCTGATATATTGTTTTTTATAAAACATAGGATATTCTTCTTGTAGATAGGTTATAAAGGAGCCAACAGTTTGTGGTGAAGGTAAAGATTGTAATCTATGGTAGTATAAAAATTTGTTGTAGCATGTTGATAGTTCATAAATCTCGAGTAGATTAGGATGAAAATTGATATTTGTTCTTTCTATATTATTAGTAGGTAAGCTAGAATAATTGTCAGAATCGTCTGGTAACAATTCATATTCATCATATATCTCTTGTTCTTTAGGTAGATAGAGCCGTATTGTTGTGTAGATAATAAAGAATGTGTATAATGCAAGTGTGGTATTTCAGTGTGGCGTGCTGAAATGGTATTTGAAGTACTAGCATTATTATCTAGTAGCAATTTGTCATCAGGATAAGTTAGCACTAAATTGTTGGGGTTAGAAAGTAATATCTCAGAGGGAGATGATGATATGGGTTCTGAGATATTTGGTGCAATGTCTTCTACAGCGATCACCGTATGCCCGGCTTGCACGGCTCCGCAAGATTCAGAAGTTCTCAAGTTAAGTGTTAGAGGACCATCATAATCTAAATCTTCCGGGTAAATAGGCTTTACCACCTGCCTACTTACATCATTTTCTTCACTAATATAGGTAATATAGTTACTTCTAATATACTATATATTAATATAATAAATTAAAAATTCTATAATTAATATTTTAAGTTATAGTTTAAAACTAAAGGTTTTGGAAATATATATATTATAATTTTGAATAATAAAAACAAATTTATTATACAGTCAGACCTCCATAAATACAACCTCCATAAATGCAATACCTCTCTAAATGCACATTTTTTCTATTCCATAAAATGTTATTAGTACTAAATGCACATTCTATATTCTGTAAATGCACATTCTCTTGAATAACATTTTATATTACACTAACCTCTTTAAGATAGGTTATACAGTTTTGGTAGAAGTTATACAAACTTGATATTTTAATTTTTAAAGCTGCAATTTAATTGGCTCTCTCTAAATGCAAACCTTCCTAAATGCACATTGTAGGCTTGTCCCTACGAGTTGTATTTATGGAGGGTTGACTGTATTTTTATTAAAATTTTTTTAATATCAATTACTGGTAACAATTTTTATATAAAATTATTATATAAATCTTTAAAAATTCATAATTTTTGATCACTGATCCAATTTTATGATTTAACTACCAAAATAATTCTCACAGAGAATAGATTATATAAATCCAAAATTATCAAAATCTGATTATATAATTAGCAAAAAATTTATATTATGTTATTAATAAAATATAAATATAATATAAAACCTTACTAATCATGTAATTGCATGATCAAATTTTGATAATTTTGAATTTATTAGAATCCACTTACTGAGAGGATCATTTTGGTAGTTAGTCACCAAAATTGGATTGGTGGATCTATAATAATTTTATATAATTACAAGTATTGTGGGGTACTACTAGCGCCCTTTTTACAAAGTGCCCATAACAAACGAAACTCGATTTTTTAAAATTATACTGCAGAACTCACTATTTTAGTAATAACAAAAGTTGAATTATTTTATATTTGAATTATGTAATTTCTATCGTGAATTACTATAAAAAAATTCTATTACAAACCTTTTCAATGGATAATATAATTTGAATTTGATTATATTATTATTAAAAATTTTTATATAAAACTTGCATGCTATTCGAATAATTACAATACAGAATTAGAGTTGAGTTAGTTCACGTTGGATTTTATAGTTTCTATTATGTATTGCTGTTACAAATCTTACTATTCTGGCAATACATAGTAAGTGACTCACTAACTTATGTTATTAATATTATTCACATCTCAGTTAATCTAATTTCAAAAGATACAAAGTACCTATAACGAACAAAACTCGATTTTTAAATTCTGCTACAGAACTCACTATTCTAGTAATACAAAAAGGTGAATTATTTTATATTTGAATTACTGTAATTTTTATCATAAATTACTATAAAAAATTTTGTTACAAATTTACTCGACAGATAATACATTTTAAGGTTGAGTTAGATCAAATTATTAATTATAAATTACGGTTAAAAATTTCATATATACTTGTGCACATAACAAATGAAACTCAATTTTTTAAAAGAAAAACAAATTGATTGACAACTGATAAAAAAAAATTCAATCAGCTTTGCTATTTTTGACTTGCTATATCCAAAACCCATGAAAAAATTTATTGATTATGATAATATAAAATCTGTAACTATAATTATTTGTATCATTTATTTGTAATTGATCAATTATTCTCATGAACACATATCTTAAAAGTTAAAATTCATTTACATTGTTAGACCTGTAAAAATGTATGAAACGTATAACGACGATGACTCTTGACTCTGCGATCAAATTTTAATGAAACTACCACTATCGTGACCGTCTCGATGAAAACTTTCGAATGGTACCAAAATCATCTCGATTGGACTGTTCTAGCTCATTCTAGTCAAAACTTAATGATTGGTCTTTACAAAACGTCCTACTGCGCCCAAATCTTATTGGTTGATCAATACTGCGCCACCCGTGACACTGAAATATCTGACATTTCGAGTAATCCTAGACATTTCAGTTAAACACAGATATGTCTGACATTTTAGACATATTAGACATTCTGGACATAACAGTTTTGACAGATATAATTAATATATATAATATAGCTGATATTTAGGATATATGTGTTATATTTATTATTTTCATTATATTCATTATAACTATTATATTTAGCATTAGCATATATCAAATCGATCGATTATATAGATTTCTCTATTTATTATTGTATTTATTTATATTGGACAAACATGTATAAATACTCAAGGTTTTTCCTTTGCTAAAAAGCAGAGCGAATAATCTCTGGTTTATTGAATAAAGAATAAGTGAAGTAGTGTGTCTTCACTGAAATACATTTGATACAATTCTTAGTATCCTCATATGCTATTAATTGTGGTCTCTTTCATAATTGCAAATCCCCAAGCCTCTTTACAAAATACTGCCCAAATAACAGTATCCCTTCTGACTCTTGCATACCACAGTAATTAGTGTGAATTGCATAAAGTGCCTCCCTGCATTAGTCGCTCTGTCTCTAGCATTTCTTTAAAGAGGTAGAAATCTAGGTTGACAACATACTCATACTTATCAAGCAAGCATTAAACATTATACTTTGACATAAGGGCTATTAACGCTAATGATATGTATATAATTAATATTGTGAATTTCTTATGATAAGTTATTGTGACCATTTATGCAAACTAATTTTCACACATGCAAAAGATTGGTAAAAATGTACAGGATGCTCATGACATAATAATAATTTTATTATAAAGAGAAAATAACAATTTTATATGATAAATTGGCATTTAATTTACTATTATAACTTTTTTTGACATAATAATCTTATTTGAATTTTGCACATATTTTTCAAATAGTTATACCAAATTACTTGCGTAATAGCATAAAAAATACTTAATTTTGATTGGTTAATCTTATAAATACTAAAAAAATCAATCTTTATTAATTTTTTAAAAAAATTGAACAACTTAAAATTTTTTTAAAAAATATTAAATCAAAAAATTAGCAATTTTTTTTATAAATATGTTTTACAAATATACAAATATTATATATATTTGTTTAATTATTTATTAATATATAAAAATTTAGATTATAAGATTTAATTTTAAGTATATCAGATTTGTGTATCAGAAGTGATAAGACTACCAATACTAATCTTAACTAAGATATTATATTTCAAAAAAAAGGTGCTATAAAAATAATTCTAGACAATCAGAAAGTAAGTCAAAAATTAGTAAAACCCTGATTTTAATTTTAATAATTTCACTACCTTTAAATTCATTATAATGAGCTTTACAAACTATTAATTAATTAACAAGATCTATTAACTTAATAAAAAATAGGTTTCCTTAGGTGATTGTGGTATTTCTGCTTATAATATAGTTACTATAGTGAAAATGCTATTGTTACAGTACTTGCAATACAACACATAGTGACAGGGATCTTGTTAAGGTCAGAATAGATATAAAGTAGTATGCAATAGAATTTTACTTTTTAGAATAGTTTGTTAGCTATTTATCAAAAGACAAAAAAGTATTTATTTGGCAAAAATATATTTTTATTTATTTTAGGTACAATATTCAAGAGATAGAACTATTTTTAAATATTGGAAAAAAGAAAAAGAGGAATCTGAGTCTAATGTACAAAAGGCAGGGACTAGAGTTTATATACCTTTTAGAAAAATACAAATGTAAAGTATAAAAGTATAAAATTAAAAGTATAAAAGTACAAAAGTATAAAAGTATAAAGTATAAAAGGCTATTTTATACTAGTATTCTATTATTATCTATCTTTTTTTATATTATGTCAACAGATCCTTTTAGAATGTTCTAGTACTTAATAATAAAAAATCTATTCTATAATACTATGACTACTAAAGAAAGCTATTTTTTATTCAATTAATGAGTATCTGTAAGCTGTACTAAATTTAGTACAAAAAGCTTAATTTAGTATAGTTAAAAAACTAAAATTTTGAAAAATTTTATTATTAACCTTTATATCAAAATTTTATAATAGATAAATATATATCTATTTAGTCTACTTGTAATTTTAGAAGTATACTTTTTTGATAAAATTTAAATTTATTATTAAATTAATGAGTATCTGTTAGCTGTACTAAATTTAGTACAAAAAGCTTAATTTAGTATAGTTAAAAAACTAAAATTTTGAAAAAATTTTATTATTAACCTTTATATCAAAATTTTATAATATATAAATATATATCTATTTAGTCTACTTGTAATTTTAGAAGTATACTTTTTTGATAAAATTTAAATTTATTAACTTAGAAATGGATTTAATTAAAGAATTAAAGTATTAAAAATTATTAAATTCTAATATAAATTTTTTTTTTAACTCTTTGACATATCTTGCCAATATTTTATTAAAGCAGTATTGAGTACTATTTATAGCCCATTAATACATGATACTTAAAACTAAAATTTGACATTATGCAGTTACTTTAAGAGCACCTCTATGCGACTGGTCGTATCACTTTAATTTTGTTCACTTTTACTAAAAAGTCATATGATATAAGTATATCCAATCAAATGCATGAATGAGTTGTTTTTTTATTTAGAGGTGCTTTTACTTGTTTGTTTAAAGAGTACTTTTATTTTTTAGAAAGAGTGGTTTTATTTATTTATTTTTTTTAAATAGTAAATAGTAAATAGTAAAAGTGCTTTTCTGGTTTTTTTTGAATGCCCAAAAGAAGTATCATGTGACCATAATGCTGCATTCTGATTGGGTTAAATTAAAAATATATACATTTACATTTTTACTATTTATTAATAAGTTATTAATTTTTAAAAGTCTACTGCTCTACCAGTTTAGCAAATCTAAAAAACTATAGCTCATTAAAACTGTTTAATAAGCTGAGTTGAATGGTAGTTGTTTTATCGAATTCTGATTACTAAATCTGGAGTTATGCCTGTTTTGTATTGTTATAGTAGGGAGGCCTTCTTTAACTCCTTACTATAACAACGACACGGCTACAGGGATCCTTTATTGGTTTATAGCAGTGTCCAAGAGGTAGGTATAATTCCTTAGTCTGTAAGAAATTATACTCTTCTCTAAGGGTAGTTCGTGAGAGTATTCAATGAGGAATTATTGATTTTACTATTACTTGATAATAAACTTGGTGTTATTAAGATAAATAGTTTCTTTATTAATAATCTAAGATAGGGCTATCCTTAGGTTTCTGTTCCTAAGAAATCCCAGTACAAGATGTATATTAAGTATAAGAGAAGTGGAGTGTCTTGGTCTAGTTTGACTAAGGGAAATTCTGTGTCTTTAAATACATTTTAGAATAAGCGTTATAAGCGTTAATTTACAATGATAAATACTATAATCTACAAGAGCAACATAAGCGTTATAAGCGTTAATTTACAATGATAAATACTATAATCTACAAGAGCAACATAAGCGTTATAAGCGTCATAAGCATTATAAGCGTCATAAGTGTTATAAGCGTGATAATCGTTATAAGCGTTATAAGCGTGATATTGTTATAAGCGGTATCAACTATTCTAACTTCTCAAGATAATAATATAATACAATCTAATAATAAAATATAATAATAAAAATAAAATAATAAAATAATAAGGTAATATAATAAACTATCGTTCTATAACAGTATTGTTCTATAGGTCAATAGTACACTTTAATAATTCAAGCTGGCTAGAGGTTTCACTATAAGCTTGGCTAATAGCTCTATTAATAGTTTTATTAGTAGTTGAGCTGTTAATTGAGGCAAAATCCAAGTCAAAAATGGGTGATACTAGTATAAATGATGTTGAGGTAGAGTCAATATTATAGTCATTGACTTTATAACTATTTATAAAGTTATCTATTTTATCAGGCTCATAGTTATTTATTGGTCATTCATATCTGCAAGATTATTATAGTTATCCTTGGGGTCATTTATATTAATAAGCTTGTTTGCTTTGGTAGTATTTGGTAAATATTTAATGTAATTTTTTTATTTTCATAATTTAAAGTATTTTAGAAAAATTTTATTAGTTTTTTTATAATAATAAAAATTGCAGTAATAATCAAATATAATATACTATGGTTTTAGTAGCTTTCTACTAGTTCTATTAGTAAGTATATGCTGATACTTTAATATATTACTACTATGTATACTAGTACTTTATGTGTTGGTACTTTACTTTATAGTATATTGAAATCTAAAATTGGGTATTGGTAATTTAAAGTGTTGGGTATTGGTAATCTAGAGTATTAGGCATTGATAATTAAAAATATTTAGTGTTAGTAATTAAAAGCATATTTGGTTTCAACAGTATAGCACACATTGTATAATTTTCTAATATAAGAATTATTAATTTATACATATATATATTATGCACTTGTATTATAATTGGTTATTGGTCATATAAGATGTATTAATAGTACCCATAGGCCCAAAGGGGCAGTAAGCAGTATTACCTAGGCCCTATTTAGCTTTGTAAGAGCCCAGCACCTGGTGCCTTTACCATTATCTAAGGGCTCAAAATTTGATATCCTGGTCTAACTTTTATAGTCTACCTATAGCCAGTGTTGTACATGGAATGCATCCACACTATGTAAAATGTCCAACGTCTAAGATTGTCCAAAATCGTCCAAACCTATGTCCTTTGTTTAACTAATTAATAAAGTTATTTAAAAAAATATATAATTATATATTTTTTAGGTGCTGGACTTATTGGTAAAAAAATTAAAATAGATTATCTTAATAAAATTTCAAGTAATTTTAATTTGAAAAAATGACCAAAATTGTCCAAAATTGTCCCATGTACAACACTGCCCATAGGTACCCATAAATAGTCCAGGCCCATACTGAAGTCTATATGCTACCAAAATTGATTTTTATAAAAAGCCTATTTAGGATTTCCAAAAATAGATTTAAATTTTTTATAAATAAGAGCAAATAAATTTATATATTTATATTTTTTATAATTTTTTTAAGTAAAATAGAACAAAAACAATTTCAGAAAAATATTTAAATTTCAGGACCCAAAACCAAAAATAATTTCATTACCATGTATAGTTGAAACAAATCAATATAAATCAATACAGAGTAATATAAATCAATGCAGATTAATATAAATCAATGCAGATTAATATGGATTTTATAGTGCAAACAACCTAGTCTTAGCAAATAAATTTAACTAAATTCAAAATATTAATTCTTGTTTAAAAAAATAGTATCCAAAAATCTTTTCATAAAACATTAAAACTATCCAAGCTAAACATCTTGGTGGTCTTAAATTTTTTCTAAAATCAGTTTTAATAAAATTGTAGAAAATTAAAATCAAAATAATTTTATAATTAAACAAGCAATTTGGCTACTCTATATATATTATTAAAACAAGCAATTTGGCTATCTATATATACTAAATTTAGCTACCCTATATATACTAAATTTGGATGCTATATGTCTACTAAATCTGGTCACCATATATATGAAAATAGGCTACTTCTGTATATATGTATATTGGTATACTATTAAAGCTAGCAATTTGTCATCTATATTAGTATACATTATTGAGCAAAAATTGTCAAATAATAGTAATTTAGCAAATAAGTACATGCCGTTTTGTAGTATGTACAACCAATTATTTGTAAAATTACTATATTCAACAATTTGACCAATAATTGTATTATCCAAAAATTTATAATCATAATTGGTAGGAAGTTATTTACTAGGTTTTAATTTGAATAAATATGATTATATTATAACATATAAAAAAATAATAAAAAGTAATTTTTATAATCATATGTGTTTTTCAGATAATAATTAATATTGAACTAACAAAGTTTGGTTAAATTATATACTAAAGCATATAAATATAATTAAATCTATACAATTAAATAGTAATTTGGTTATTTAACTACATAGGTAGCTCTGGTATATTGATAGTTACAATTGTGCAAAAAATTTATTCAAACTCTTAATTTTGTTAAAAGTATCTAATTTGTGAAATATTAGTTCAATATTTAATTAAAATCATTTATGCACAATTGAGCTTAGGTTAATACTATTATTGAACTTTATATTTGTAAGACCTAGTACTGCAGACTTATGTATAGGGTTAATAATTTGAATTTCATTATTTATTGTTTAAAATTACTCTCAAAAAGCTCAGAAAAAAAAGATAAGTTATATATAGTGTTTTATATAAAACTTTAAAAACAAAATTATAACAATGCACTTGATTATTAATATTAATTATTGTTGTAATTTCTTTTTTTGGATTTCACCAAAACACTACTATAGTAAGTATTAATATATGAATAATAACTTTGTTATACAAAAGAAACATCTACTAATAACTGGGGCTAAAAAATTTATCTATTTCTAATGCATCTGATCCAGAAATTTGTTACTCTTCTGTAAAAAATACATAAAGTATGGCAGCTTTTCTTTGTTCCTACAATCTTATTATTTAATGCTGAGTTGCTGCTCTGTGTTCAATTCAATTTGCTAAAATTAATATTGATGCATTGTATATATACTACTAAGAAAAAAAATAAGATATTGAAAATAACTTATTAGCTTTAACTCTAAAAAAGTTTGATATACAAATATTTGTGATTAAATACTAGATCCAGTAAGTTATAAACTTAAGTTTCTGAATTTTCATAAAATAAAATTGGCATATATAATGAAAAGATTTTACTAAAACGCACCTATAGTGTTTTACACCATGTTACACAAAACTATTATAATAGCCAGTCAAAATTTAAGATCTGGTGTAACAAAAATTTCGTTTTTTTGTTTATTTTATTTAAAAAACATTCATATCGCAAAATTTTGCTTATAAAACCACCTTTGGGGCTCTAATAAAAAAATTCCTTGCTAATTTTGTATATACTAATGCTCTTGATAAAATCCCAGGCCTTACTCTAACCCTAAAGTAATTAAAATTTATTTTTTGTTTTGTAAAAATTTATTTTTTTGTATGGATTTGCAAATCTAATTTATCTATGGTGGTAAAACACCATAAGTACGTTTTATAATAATTGTAATAAAAATACTGAATTTATAATTTGGCTTTATATAATGAAAATATCAAATTTGCTAAATATAATAAAAATATCAAATTTGGCTATATATAATAAAAAATAATAAAAATATCAAATTTGGTCACATATAATAAAAATATTGAATTTGGCTTTATTATGTAAATTTCAGATTTGGCCATTCATTTGTCAGGACTAGGTTGTTCGAAGTATACTAATTTAATACTTTTGTTAAGGTTATATAAAACTTTAAAGATAGTTAAAAAATCACATTTAATGCTTTGATTAAAATTATAGATCTAAATATGCTTTATTTAATAAGCAATAAAAATTTTTAGCCCAAATACATTTCCCCCTATCTATTGAAAAGTGCCTATATAAAAAAATTAGTAAAATTAAATAATATATACTTTTTATTTACTAAACCAATTTTAATGACTTTATTATTATTAGAATTAAAAAAACTAGCTTTACAACATAAGTAAGCTCTATTAAATAAAATTTTTTGTTATTAACAAATTAATAATTTTTTTAGTTTTTGATCCTTTTTTAGTCATTTTTTATTGCACTTTTTGTAGCAACCAATTTTTAAACTTTTTAATATAGCTTTTATAAGTTTATATTTACAAGTACAAAATATAAATATAGAGTTACATATTAGATAAATTTAATTTGCATTTAATCATAAAAATTTTACAAAATTTAGCTTTTAAAACTGTACTAAATTAAATACTTTGTACTAAACTTGTATAGCTTATAGAAACGAATTAAGTTAACAATTTTATGTTAACAATGAATAATTAGTAATTTCCATCATTAGGTAAGCTCATTGATATCGGATATACAATTAAATTTTATAAATAGGTTTTAAATTATCTAGCTAATAGAATTTTCCTCACTTGCTATTAGTAAATACTGATACAGTATGATGCACCTTCTTGATGAATCACTTATTTGTGCAGGTAATTCAAACTCCTGAAGAGAAAATAGCCAATCAGAGAGTGCAAATTTTGACTATTCTGGATCAGCCTGACAAAGAATCCCAACTAGTGTATAAAATAGCATGATAAAAATCTGGATATATCAGTTTTTATATTGCATACACCAGTATTTTAAAATTGGGCCAGTGCAACAAACAGTTCATGATCCAGAATTTTTTGAAGTAACCGGTGCATATATAAGTTACTAGGAACGTAGTATAATGTAGTATATGATTTTATAAAGAGTGAAGTGTTAGGATAGAATTTAATAACCTGATGCATGATTAGGTTATTATCACGAGTATTATCACATGTCAGAGGGAAAAAGGAATAATGGGAAAATTTATTGTCGCAGCTGATGCTGAAAATGGCTGATGCTGATATTTTGACCTACTTTGATATGGAATTTTAAAATTTTTTTGTGGTTTTTGTCTTATAGGGTTAGGGTGAGGTTTGGGAGTAGATTTGATATTTAAAGAGTATTTGTGGATTTTAGCAGGACTTATAGTTTCAAATCGAGTTCCCAAATTTCAGCATTAGCCGTTTTCAGCATCAGCTGCAACAATTATTGTTGTAAAAGGCATTATGCTATTTGGGTTAGATTTGAAAAAAATCAACTAATGCAAATTGGCTACAAATATTTACTTTATATAAAAATTTTTTTACAGGTTTTTCTCTTTAACCAGTATTATTTTATATAACAAGTGCATATACCAGTAAAATAAATTTTCTATTTTAAACACTGATTCCAACACGCACAAAAGAAGAAAAAAGTAAAAATATGCAAAACTAATTTTAAATCAATTTTGGTGTACTAATTAAAAATGACAGGAATGAAATTTTATATATAGTAAACATCACTCTAACATTAAGGCCCTAACCCTAAAATTTTATCTAACATATTTAGTTTATTTACAAAATTGGTTTTTGTATTATCTGTGCAAATAAGTAAAATACTTTTGCATTATACATGCGTTTTATTCATATTTAGTTAGGAAATTCCAAAAAACAATAATAAAAAAAACATTTTTTATAGTGATCATTATGCACTTTAATTGAGATAAAATCCTACTAAAGTGATGTTTGGTTAAATTATTCTCATACAATAGATAAATAAGAAATCATATTACGTATTTATCCAATCAAAAGCATGGATTTGTGATTTGTACAGAAACACTTCATATGCTGCTTAACTATGCACTCCGTACCTAGTAAAATAAAATTGATTATTATTTATTTATTGTATTTGCATATATAGATGCTGCACTGCACTGTAGATGTAGTTCACGATTTCATAATTTGATCATCAAACAGCTTAAATACTGTATGAATATAATTGATCATAAATTATTTTTTGGCACAAATAATCTTGATCAAAAATCGCTTTAGGAAATGGGCGCTATGCTCTATTAGATCAAATCATGCTTACCTGTATGTATAATTTAATATGTAGAAGTCATTTACAGTATGTGCATCATGTGCATCATCATATTAGACGGAATGGCTCAAAATATTCAAATGTGCAATGTGCAAGTAATGTGTAACATGTGCAGGTCATGCAAGCATGTGCATCATGAACATCATCAAAATTAGCATAAAATGGCTCAAAAATATTCAAATTAGTGGTCATACCTAGGGTACAATAACTGGTTAACTGTTAGCTATCTGCATACCCGAATTATAAAATTGATAAACAGATAAATGATATAGGATAATATAGAGTAAAATACAATTATAACTAGGAAACAGGTACTGTTAGATGTCCGAAGCAAAAATCTTAAAATAAAAAAACAAGAATTGGCTAATAGTATGCATAATAACGATCATATAATCTAAAAATAGAATGGACATCAACACATACAAAACCTGGTCTATTGCTATACCATAAAGTCCTCGCTACTCTTCGACAATAAATATATTAATTTGCGTATTATTTATATACTAGCATTACTCGGTATGAAACTTGTCAACATCATAAATTTCATGTTTGATATTTTCATTTGTTTATTATATTTATTTAACTTTACTGAAACTATAAAAAAATTAAAACTATTATGATTATATATTTATTATGTTTTTATTATATTTAAAAAACATAATAATTACTGTACTAGTTATAAGTTAATAATAATAATATAAATAATATATATTAAAACTGTTTTAGTAATATTAATAAAAACATTTTTAAAACATTATTAAACTAATAAATTTTATATTTATAGTATAATATAAATATTTATATTATAAATATATTATATTATAATATATTTTATAATATTAAATATCTAATATAATATAAATAAAACAAATTAATAATATAATGATTTTGACAAATGTGTTTATCCAAAATCTCACAAAAAAGATTTTTGTTAAAATACGAAGGATAGTTTCATAAGCAAAATTACGAGATAGAAGCATTTTTTAAAAATAATTTTGGTTTAAAAAATATTTTTAAAAAACTTATTTTAATATATTTTTAAGGTTTATGTAATTTAGTGCATATGCGTTGTAATGTACCTATCTGATAAACTAATCAGATCGTAGATTCTGGTATAACATGAAATTGAGAAAAATAGAAATCTTTTAAAAACTCACCTGTGGCTCATAATTTTGCTTATAAAACCACTTTTCGTGCTTTATCAAAAAAAATTTCTTGCATAATTTTACTATAAAACTCCTTTTTTCACCTACACTATTCTAACCTCACTTTTAACCCTAACTTAAAAAAGTGTTATTTTGGTTGGTTTGATTTCACATTACACCAAATCATATGAGGTGCACTATAGCGCACATGCGCAAAAATATTAAATTCTATTTTTAAATTATAATACTAATATTTTTATAATATTTTTAATAATATTAAAATAATGTTTTAAAAATATTTAAAAAAATTATTTAAATTTTTTTTTAAACTATAATAATAATATTTTTTACAATATTTTTAATAATATATTAAAAACATTTTTAAAAGTTTATTTTAAGATATTTTTAAATAATAATAATAATGTTTTTATAATAATATTGTTAATATTAAATTAATGCTTTAAAAACAATTTTAAAAAGCTTATTTTAAACTATTTTTAAAATATAATAATAATGTTTTTATGATATTTTTAATAATATTAAAACAATGTTTTAAAAACATTTTTAAAAATTTATTTAAATTTATTTTTAAAATATAATAATAATCTTTTTATAATAATTTTGATAATATTAAAATAATGCTTTAAAAACATTTTTAAAAAATTTATTTAAAGTATTTTTAAAATACATATCACTCTGGTTATATCAACATTCTCCAGCAATGGAAAAATTGTCGATATATTCAGATGTCAATTTAATAAGCATCTCTATCTATACCGACATTATATTGATATTGCGTAAATATGTCAGCTTAGGCAGAGGTAAATTTTTTTGTTTTTACCAAGCTTATACTAAGAATAATATACTTAGCAAAATGAATTTATTTTAGCACAAAATGAATTTGTTTTATGTTTAGCATAAAATAAATTCATCATAAATTTGTATAAAATGATGAAATGAATTTATTTTATGCTTATTGTCTCATGCTAAGCTTAGTATAAAGCAAATTTAAAAAATTAATTTGATTGGTACATCTATAACGACAGTCAGTTTATAAAAATTGTCACTATATCCAGCAATAAAAATTATTTTAAATAATTTTTTAATATTAAAATTGTCAGTATGTCATTATAATCAATATCTCTTATGATTGTCAGTATAACCAATGAATTTTTAACATTATAGTTTTTTTTTGAAAAAAGTGTCGATATAACCAGCTGTCGGTTAATCCAGCTGTCAGTATAACCAGAGTGACGTGTATAGCAATAATGTTTTTATAATATTTTTAATAATATTAAAATAATATTTTAAAATATTTTTAAACAATTTATTTTAAACTATTTTTAAAATATAATAATAATATTTTTATAATAATTTTATAATATTTTTAAAACAGATTTAAATTTTTATTTTATTTTTAAAATTTTTTATTATATTATTAATGTATTATAAATACATTATTAAAATATTTTTTTTATATAAAAGCATATTTATTACATATTCAAAATATTATTATTTTATTATAAAAACATATAAACTTTTTAAGTTTCAGTAAAGAATAGGTCGAAATAAATCAATTACACTTTAAGCTTATACTGGCTTTCAGTATTTTGTAAGTATATAATAATAATTATTATATTGTACATACTTGTACAGTAAACACTTATTTTATTTTTCTATTACATACTTTACACAGTACGGAATACAATAAGAAAAGCGAAATTGAACGCTGCGTGGTAAAAGGATTATTCTATACTATTATTGTCCGAGTCTTTTTTGAATTTACTTCAATTCTGAATTGAAACGTGTTCTTTCTCGATTTTCACCGATCTACCATATATGGTTGTGTAACGTTTGTTTTATGTTATATGTTTTTTGGTTGTTGTCTCTTTAATGCAGAGATCGACATAAAAAATTTCCTCGAATGTTTACTCTTGACATTTTTTATAAATCACACGTTAATGAGTTAGCACGTATGCGTGTTAAGGGGCGCGGATTATAAACATTCTCAATAGCACGTCAACGTATTAGGCTTAGTTGTACCATCACTAGCGTGTTAAACAACACGTTAACACATTAACGTGTTGTATAAATTCAAATGTATATAAACGAATGAATTTGACTTCAATAAAGATATCCATTACGATAGAACACAATATAATACAATAGAATACAAGTAGAGAATTTCCATTCGATTTTACTTAAAGAAAAATAAGGAAGTAAGCTAGTGTAATGCTGAAGAGGCCTTGATCATTCATACCATACAGGCTGATTTTTAAAACCTGTACTATACTATATAATCAGCTATAATTCTAACCCTAACGTTAATATATATAACACCGGATCAGTATAGTGCAGATTTTAAAAATTCGGAATGTACTATACTGATATGCTCACCCATACCATATTGATTTGCAAAAATACAAATCAATACCATACCGGTACCATACTGCAATTTCCTATGCTATACAATTATGGTCATTCGTACAGAACTTTTTTTACAGTAAATTACCACAATAATCGGTAATTTTGTAACAAAATTTTACAGTAAATTGTGATAGAAACCACAGCTGTTATAATTCCAATACGAGCTAACTCAAAACTTTACTGCATTGGGGTGTTCGATACACTATGAAAATTAAATCTATTTGTGGTATCACATAAAATTCAATAAGACTGATTTTCCTTATTAACCAATCTAGAATATAGCGTTTATCCGAATAATTATCGGATATCCGGGTGACACCCACCCGGGTCAAATCACTAGTAAAACTAAAAAATGCTTACATTTATTTGCTATAGAACTTCCTACACTAAATTCGATCTTAATTTTTTGATACACGAAAATTAATTATATTTCGCATCAGGGATGGCACGTCACTATGTCCAATTGGTTTCAATTTTTTTGGACATATGTCCATTTTCAATTGGACATATGTCCAAAAGAAATTAAACCAAATTGGGACATAGTGACATGCCATCCTAGTTTCGCATAGCTCACACTGCATTTGTCCGACACGTTTCTTGTTAATTTATTAAATTCGAAACTGGCATTTCATTTTGTTAGATATTTGAAATAAATTATTCAAATTTGGTATATTTCAAATAAAACAGCTTCATATTAGCATTTTTAGCCAAATTCGTAAATGTAATGAGTAAAGTGATGGCACTTTGTGCTCATATAGAATCCGGATTCAACATTTGAATTCGATTTATCCAGATTCGGATTATCATCCGGATACACAAAATAGGATTCGAATTTAATACGGATGGCCCTAAAAGAATAGGATCGAAACACTAAGAATATCCGTATTCCATTCATTCCGCTGTAACCGCTGTAACCTCTCAATATTTGGTTGATTCATGATTTACCGTAAAAAATTTTGTTACAAATCGACACACAATACTGTCATGATTAAACAATTGTTAATGCCCGTAGTCATGCTTGCATAACGGAGTATGATTAACCACATCTTGCTTTTGATTGGGCGTAAGATTTCACATGTTAATGGGCTATTATTGTACTTTTACTTGAGATAGCCGTAATATCATATGAAACGAAATCACGAAATCAGGTGAGAATGTTCCACGTCATTTCTGAATTTACGTTGAGACTGTGCTATACTGTTATTGAGCATACCGGATTTGATATTCGTGTTACTTTAAGAAAGCCTTAATATCATATGATGAATCAGGTGAGAATGTCGCGTCATTTCTGAATTTATGTCGATTTGAATTAATGGGATGTACTAGAGTAACATAACTGTTATTGTACTTATATGAGCATACCGGATTTGTATTCGTATTAATTTAGTCTTAACATTTTGATCACGGGTTATATAACCAATCAAAAAGCGTTAAAGCACAATATTTCTATATTAGTATTAGTACACTGATCACATTTGGTTGGTAGATCGACATAAAATTACGAACTACAAGATAATCTGGGCAGCAAAAATAGGAAAATCTAGAATTCAATCATCTAAATCTTTGATCGAATGTAATTTTTCTTAATATTTGCTAATATATTCACTATTTTTGATTAATCTTATGTTTTTCTTTTTATCTATCGCGGAGCAATTATTTTTGTTCTTGCACTTGCACTTATTCTTGCACTTGTTCTTGAACTTGAGACCATTATACAAATGCTTTAAAATTCGTAAAACATTTGATTGACATTTTTAGCTATTTTCGGCCAAAATATTTTTAAATATTAGATAATCAAACAACTGAAGTAAATTTGGCAAATTCTCGTTTCACGATTTTAAGAGTGTTGTTTAAGAGCGTTAACTAATCAACTACTGTATTCAATTAATCGATTGATCGATTAATCAGTTAATTGATTGATAGATTAGTTGATTATTGCGCTTGCAAAATTCGCAGATCAAACAAAAAAATTTGATGATTTCTGATTTCTGATTTCCTATACTTAAATATTTTTTATACTTTTAATTGCATATTCATCATTTTGTAATACAGTAATATATTTGACTGGACATTTTGTAGAAATTCTGTAAAGTTGTAAATTCATTATTTTGTAACATAATTTTTGTAAGAATATTATTGATCATTCATCATTTTGCTGAGAATTTGAGTATTGTTTCCTTTTCAGGCCGATAAAATTTACTACTACATTATGAGTGAAAAGAAATTAAGAGTTGTACCGAATCCAATCTTATAAGATTATTACTCGTGTAACTATTAAGGCGGGAGAGCGTATACGTTTAACCGATTTAACTCTAATAGTTACTAGGAGATAAGTTTCTGATTTATCAAATAAAGTTCTTCAGCACTACACTAGCTTACTTCCTTTATTTTCTTTAAGTCAAATCGAAGGGAACTTCTCTAGTTGTATTCTATTGTATTGTATTAGGTTCTGTTGTATATCTTTATTGAAGTCAAATTCATTCGTTTATATATGTCGTGCCCCAAATGCAAATCGGCCCAGTTGTCAATCTGGCCAAATTAAAAATTAATTTAGCCCGTATATTAGGGTTAGGATAGGGTTAGATTAGGCCAGTTTTGTATTTTGGCTGTAAATATTGACATTTGGGCTGTCCCAATTGACAACTGGGCCAGATTTGCATTTGGGGCACAACATATACATTTGAATTTAATATACAACAAGTTGTTTGGCACGGTAACGTGTTGTTTACCATGTTACGTGATGGTACAACTAAGACTAGCACGTTGACGTGCTATTGAGAATGTTTATAATCCGCGCCCCTTAACACGTTAACGTGTTATGAAGATTTACAAAAAACGGTGATTATATGTCAATCATCAAGTTTACACGGATTTTGACTAACATTTAATGAATTATACAAAAATAGAAATAAAAGTTATCTATACTAAAGAGAGGCCTTTTGGCCCTTTGGGAACGACAGTTAAGACCCGCTTCCCTTACTAATAAAGTACCTAAGTCATAAATATTATAAACCACATTCCTTTATTAACCACTCGCCAAATCTAACACGCCTCTTTCCGATTTTGTAACTCGTATTCTGTCGGTCGGTTACCCGATTGCTGCGGAACGATTGACCGACCGATTTTCCGATTCCTCACCGTATCACTATCTCTGATCCATAAACCAAATTTCAAGGATCAAGTGTAACGTAACACGATCAAGATCCTAGCCTATTAACAGAACCGAACTTTAAAGATTTTGCTGTGCCACGAGCCTGCCACTATCGATATCATTTGATAACGCCACTACAGGGTAGATCTTCGGATATATGAAAGACCTCTTTCAAATGGCCAATATGGCCAGGAATTAAGCGATTTAAATTTTTGATATGCTATTGAGTTTTAGATTAATTTATACCATCATATTCACTAATACTTTAGAACTTCTCCAAGCTTTTTCAAGCCATTTTAGATGAAATACATTCAACTTCTATTTTCACTAATAATTTAAATTTTACAAGTACACTATTTTCTTGAATAAATTGATGAAAATTACTTCGTTTTTTTTGTTGAAAAATTGTTCAGTAGCATGATATCCGTTAATTACATTTTTTAATTCTAATATATTAGAACCACCAATTTCATGCATAAAAAAATATTATAAGAGATTAAAACCGAAAAAAAACAAATATCTCAACTTTGATAATTTCGTCATTATCTAAACTAGGGTTGCTATGCAAGGTTGTGAAGATATGTGGTATACGGGGTCTTTGTTGACTTTCGCTCAAATTTAACCAATTAGCTAATATCTTCACTGGAGTATCGTTCAGGTACTCTACCAACTCGTCACCTTTATTACTATGGCGACGACCACTTAGTGTATTGATAATTTGTTTTTACTAGTGACGTCATTACTAATTTTACGTTAAGATCCTATCTGCACCACGAAAATCCCAGGTCACAATTCGAACTGTGACACCAGGTTGCACCCAGTGTTTAAAATTCAATGTTCTCATGGTTCTCAATGAACATTTGAATTTTTTAAGAACATTGATATTTAGAAAAGGTTCTCTTATTTGATGGTTCAAAGAGAACATTTATAAAATTTTTATGTTCTAGATTTATTAATAAGAACAATAAATTATATAAAATGTTCATCAATTTGATAATGTAATTTGATCATGACAAATTCTGCATAAATATATATATGTATATACATATGTACATATGTATATACATACTATGTATAGCACATATATTTAAAGTTGCACAATATAGATAACAAATAAATATTAAGAAAATCATCTTTAAAGATGTTTAAAATAAAACATTCATTAATTGTGCAAGAGTATTATTATTGTATAAACTTATATAGATGATTTGTGTCAAATGATATGCTAATACTAAGCAAGCAAAAAGATACAAAGTATTTGTTAGTATGAAATTTAAATAGTTAAATAACAAACTAATTTGATTCTAATTTATCACATTAACCAATAGTAGCATCAGTAAAATATTATAAAAAGTCTTGTTTTATTACAGTATAAGCAAATATGAAAAGCACTTGAAATTTAACAAAATTATTAGAAATTGAATTGTATAATATATTGTGTTATGTTGAAAAAATATAAAGAATTATATACAAACTTTAAAAAATTATTAATAGATTAGTATGAACTTAGTATATGAATTGTAAGTATAGAATATGAACATTTTTTAAAAATTAAAATATTCAATTTATTTAATATATAATGAACATTAAAAAGTTTTTGAGAACAATAAAAATTTAAATTATGTTCTTTTGAGAACATAACTTTAGATTTGAATTTTAAACACTGGTTGCACCAAATTTTAAGACACAAGTTTAAACCCTATTCTACTATGGGGTGTTCCGAGTAAGCTATTCCATTAACAATCCTAATCTCAACCTAATAATAAAGTTCCTGAAAACTTGATACATTTGAACCTCCACAATCCGGTATGCATAACAGGATTTGTACTGTATAATGGTGTAATAGTGAAATAGAAATTCTACTAGAAATTTCTAAAGGCTCAGCACAATAACCAGGGATATATATTATTATCTAGCAATTTAACAACACGAATTGTAAATTGTCATTGATTTAATATTATTATACTTTTTTGTCTTGGCCTAATCAGAACAAAGATTTTCTACATGTTGAATTTTTTCACTTGGGCTAGAAATCCACCAATGTCTTGTATAAATACCATAGTGCGATTTAGGTTCTAAAGTACTGTAACTATTAATTGTACATCATATTCACATGATTTTCTTATAAGTAATAATTTAGAATTCTTATTTATATGGCATTGAATATTAATTTAACAATTACCCGATGTTAATAATGAAACTTATATGATTGTCTATTAGGCCATACAAATTGATATTTTTGGTTCTCATAACCCAGCCGGATCGACAGTTCCAAATCAGAAAATTCTAATTTTTTGAGGCAATAATTAGTTCCAATCTGAATCCAAAACACTTATTTACAATACAAAAGTAGACTAATTAATAATTTATTGTATTGAAATCCTCTAAAAAGAATTTATAGGCTTGAATAAAAAAGGTTGTAAGAATTGACATTTGGAAGATAAAGATTAGTTCAATGATATCTGAGGACAAAAAGACTAGTCCATATGACAAAATATTAATGAGAATAATACAACTAATAAAAAATAAAGATTACAATCTAACCCTCTATGGTCACACCTTTAGGATACAAAAGCTGCGATTATAAAGAAGTGTGACTTATATAAGAAGCATTTTAGTATGATCACATGGAATGTGCAAAATGAAATGTGGAGGGATGGTAGACAGATCAGTCGTTTATGCCATAAAGGGCAAGAAGAACTAGCATAAGTGATAGATATGGGAGAAATGGCATAAATCACAGTAATGGCATAAATGATAGATCGAAAATTTCTGACATAAATACCAGATATTTTTACTATAGAACAGTTTTGTTATATATATGGGGATAGTCCTTTGTAGGCGTGTTCGCCATAACATTTTATAATTATCAATAAAAAACATTTATTCATTCCGTTCGATTCTATAAAATTACAATCACGCACCCGCTAATATTGTAAAATCACTACCCTTCTATAAACTAACAACTACAATAAACCACAGCACAGTTCATGTCTCTGTGCCCACGTGATTCCCCGTTGATTGCTCCGTTAGTCTCGATTTCCGAGAAGTATTTCGATCGGGCTAACACCGTAATTTGCAGAATATTTCTGACCTTGCTAGGTAGCTAATGATTACTGATTTTATTAGTTAAAATATTTCTACTAATTAAATTTAATTCCCAGAACATTCGACATATTGATTAAGTTGCTTGAGAACGACCTTTTGTCAACAATTGGATCGGTTATTTGAATACAGTATAATAAACGTTAAAAAAAGTATAAAAATTCGTAAGACAATAATATAATAATCAACATTCCGATTATGGTTTTATGATCATAATTCTTTCTTTGAATTGTATTGTTTTTTAACCTTTCGTTTTGAATAGTTTCAAATCTTCGTGATTTATATTCATTGGGTTTTTTTGTAGATTATAACTAAAAAAAAAACAAGTATACATTTAAAAAAGACGTATAATAAGAGGGTTATAAATTGTCTTATAATTACTGCATGTATTAGATGATTATGTATCAAAATTCAAGGTATTTCTATATATTTATTCCAGTCTATTTGTTTAAAAACCACATTCAAGTACTTTGTTGTGAATGAATATGTGTGTAATATTGTTAACCTACCGGTATAGTATACTCTTGGTATTGATAAATTCAATGTTGAGACTATTGATCTAACGGGCAAAGTCCAAAGGATTGTGAATTGCAAGAGTTTTATTATGTATAGGGCAGCATTTGTGATTAAAGTCGACTTTAATATACTTTAAGATTTTGATTTTTGGCGGCTTTTTATACCTTTAAAAATTCGATAATTTAAGTTATATACTACAATTCACCATAATATAATTTTAAGAAATACAAATATTTCATAAATCATATTATAAATTGTATTATTGAAAAGCATTATATAAAAGCTCTCAACCTTTAATCTACAAAATACTTCACCAATTCATTTTATTTCAATCTAATTATGATAATAATTATTTCGCCATATTCATATGCATGTAAATTATAGTCATTATAATAATAAAGCAAAAATAACATTTGTAAAATCTAGAAATTTAAGATACTAATATTGTCAGTGTTTGAAATAAATATTTTCAATTTAATAAATTTTTTTAACTGTTCATTCTCTAGTCGTAAATTTTCAGAGAATTTATTAGATTTAGTAACCATAAAGAATGAAATATTTTAATCATCAGATTACTAAATTATTGGTGCAATATTTTGTGTATTATAATATTACGGTTTTTAAAAAATTTATAAATGATGCTAATAAAAGAAATTTATACTGTAGAAAATTAACAATTAACAACAATATGTTTATATGGTACGACTGTAACATAATTTTCTATTTCCTTTCTAATAATATCATTATTATCAAAATGTAAATATCCTAAATTTCTGTATATACCTACATAATTCAAAGTTCTTTTTCGTATACAGAATTCGATTAGTGCTCTAGCACTTTCCTCATCATGAAGGTCATAAATTAATAGCTTTTTTAATGGTGCATTACAATGATTTAGTAAAATATCCATATATGATTCTAGCCAAGAACCTCTTAAATCAAGGTATTGCAATTTTGCCGGCATTATTTCTGCAAACTGCATAACTAATATTTCTAATTCTTCAGTTGGTATGTCATAAGTGCACCATAACGTAAGAAATTGAAGTTTTCGTAAATTACCAATAAGCTCTAGGAATTGTGTGGAGCATCTAATAATTGAAATGTTGAGATATGTAATGTTTGGACAGAAGGATTTAAGTGCATCTAGTAATAACGATTCATCCAAAATCGCATAGTCTACTGATTCAAGTTTTAATCGTTGTAGTAATATGCCGGACATTTCTAAAATTTGTACTATATCCGATGCATGAATTTGCAAATCATCAACCTCTAAAGAGCTAATTTTAAAATTTAATTTTTTCAATAGATTCGGATCGCAAGACCTGATACGAAGAATTTCTAATTTTTTACAATTTTTTAGGAACTCAAACTCTGCACTATAATCACAATATTCTATTATAACTTCTTGTAATGAGTTTTTTTGATTCTTTAAAGAAGAAATGATGCCGTGGAATTCATTAGATTCTTCATTACTTATCCTAAATTTTCTAAGATGCTCTTGTGAATTAATAAAACATATAAGTGCATGAAATAGTTGTGGTTCATAATCCGAAATAAATCTATCAAGCTCCAAAACATTAATTTTTGTGGCATTTTTTGTCAATATTCTTAATAATTTAGTAGCACTTTCAATTCTAAAGCCTACTAATGGTTCACTCAAAACTAAATCTTGTAGTTGTGAGAAAAATTGCTCATTTTGCTCTAATGAGTTAAATATCTCTGGCATAATTTCAAGAAAAATAGACAAATTTAAAACAAATTTATTCAAAGTGGCACCACTTTTAATAAATAGCTTAAATAATAAATTAATTATGAAATTCTTCACTGGACCGTTATGATAAGGAATCCATTTAGTAATCCAATTATGAACCTTACTTTCTAAATGAGATAAATCAAGAACTTTTAGAAATCTTGCATAATTAAATAGTGTCTTGGGAAAATTTTCATTTAATCCAAATTCTTTCAAAATGAATTTTTCATTTTCGTCAAGTGATGAAATGTATTGAGAAATGAATAATGAATTTTCTTTGATTGAAAATGGATCTTGCCAAAGAATAGGGATTGATATTTTGCACCAATGTCGGCTCACAAGTGCACACGAGTATAAGGAATAAAATTCATTATTTAAATTATTAAGAATTTTTTCCATTATTTCGGGCGTGTCGCCCATAAATATTTTTGATGTCATGGTTACTTTTGTGTTTACGTATTAAGAGGAAGGATTTAAGTCCCTTACTCTTGCATGTACTTTACGTATGACTTATTTATAGTGTTAGGTTGCACACCCCAAAAATTGGTTTTGCACCAATTTTTGACTAATCAAAATTAAAATCAGGTGTAACGTGAAAGCCAAAACAAAAGCTGTAGTAAAACTTCATTAATTAAGGCACAGAAAATGAATTTTAGTTAAAATTAAGAGTCATTCTTGTTTTTTATAAGGCCACACAAAGGTAATTTTTCATTTTTCGCTTTGCATAAGGCCACGCAAGTTGATTTTTCGTTTTGCATTACATGGATTTCAAAATTAGGGACGGATGGTCGGATTTTTTTATTTTAATTTACTGCAAATAGAATAATGTTCAAATTTTCATTTTGCACAAGGAATCAAAATTGGGCCGCAGTCATATTTTCCTGTCAGTCCTATCGGACAATTACGGGATATTAAGGTCTCCATCGTGTGACACCGGATGAATTATCGGGAAAAAATAGATGTCAAAAATCGAACAATTGTCACAATCGGGATCTAAAAAAAAAAAAAAAAAAAATTGAAAAAATGGGACGGCTGGTAATGCAAAACGAGAAATCAACTTAGCGTGGCCTAACCTTGGTGTTCCAAAATTCAATCGGCAGGTCGGTTATTTTTTCAATCTACTGTAAATTGATAGATTCATATTCACATCTAAGCCCACGCAAAGGTATTTTATTTTGCATAATATGGAATCGGAAATTATGAATTTTTTTCTTCTTCTTCTTCCTTAATCGGACCTATCTGGTAATCCCCAAATTTTTTTTTGTGTTGACAAATTATGCAAAACAAAGAATTAACTTTGCGTTCAACTAAATTATAGGTTTATTGGGAAATAAAACTACAAAAAATGCATGTATACTTGGACCATGCAAAGTAGGAGCCCGATTAAGAAGCACCACTTTGTCTTTGATAACTTGCCGGAGAAGGAGAAGAACCATGCCCTATATCTATTTTCTTTTAAGGCAAACCCTATGGCATGCCACCCTTGGCATGCCATAGTAGTATGCCTATGACTGCTATGCTACACTCCCTATATACAACAGAATAAAAATATATGAAAAGTAAAAACAAAAAATATTATTCAGAAAAAAGAGAAAGAGAAATTGGGTTCTTAGAAGCTGCTTAAGGTTTTTTTTTTAAAAAAAAAATCTTTGATCGAAGTATCCACCTGATTAACTTATTTATAAGCTCTAGAAGATTAAGTATCCACCTGATTAACTTATTTATAAAGCTCTAGAAGATTAAATAATTAGGTGTCATTTTTAAAGATTTTTTTTAAAATGTTGATCGAAGATATCTTCCAAACTGTCCAATTTTTTGATATATATTTATTTTTAATAAAAAATTTTTTATTGAAACTGGTCAGGTTGGGGTGTTCGATATCTTCGAAAATTTTTTACTATAAAAATGATTGGCACAAGATATACAACTTTTTTTATTTATTTTTTTTTTCGCCATGCTGGGGTCATGCTAAGTCATATTCGATAAGTATTTTTTTTGTTTTTATACGCATGTAAATATAAACATAATATTAATAGAGTGAAATTATTTAATCATACATTTTTTAAATCAAAATATGTGACCAGGAATAGACATTCTCGTTTATTAAAAGTTTTTTTAAAGATCATTCGGCCGATAATTTTAAGAGAAATTATTTAGATTAATAACTACAAAAAAAAAATAATATATTTTAACCATTGTATTACTAATCTTTTTATATTAAAATATTATGACTTTTAAAAATTTATAAATGATACTAAATGTCTTAAATGTAATTACATGTATAAAAAAAAAATTATAGAAATTAGCAATTAGCAACAATAAGTTCATATGGTACCAATGTGACATAATTTTCTACTTCCTTTCTAATACTATCATCTAATTCATAACATACTTCTTTCTTAATATTATTATCCCAATTTAAATATTCTAAATATCTGAATATGCCTACATAATTCAAAGTTTTATTTCGTATACAGAATTTAATTAGCGCTTTAGCATTTTTCTCATTATGAAGGTCATAAATTATTAGCTTTTTTAATGGTGCGTTGCAATGATTTAATAAAATATCCATATATGATTCTAGCCAAGAACCTCTTAAATCAAGGTATTGCAATGTTGGCGGCAATATTTCTGCAAACTGCTTAACAAGTATTTTTAGCTATTCTGACATATAAACAGTGCAATTTAACGTGAGGAATTGAAGTTTTTGCAAATTACCAATAAGCTCTAAGAGTTGTGTTGAAAATTCAATATATGAAATGTTGAGATATGTAATATTTGGGCAAAAGAACTTGAGCGATTCTAGTAATAGAGATTTTTCCAAAATTTCTCTGCCTAATGCATCAAGTTTTAGTCGTTGCAATAATATGCCGGACTTTTCCAAAATTTCTACCAAATCCGATGCATCAATTTGGAAATTAACGATCTCTAAAGTGCTGATTTTATTATTTAAAATTTTCAACAGTTTCAGATGGTCACACTTCCTCATACGAAGAATTTCTAAGTTTTTAATATTTTTTAGTACATCAAACTCTGCGCTAAAATCACAGTTTTCTATGTTAACTTCTTGTAATGAGCTTTTTTGTTTCTCTAAAGAAGAAATGATGCCGTGGAATTCATTAGATTCTTCATTACTTATGCTAAATTTTCTTAGATGTTCTTGTGAATTTATAATACATATAAGAACATGAAATAATTGTGGTTCACAATCAGAAATACTTTTGTCAAGTTTCAAATCACTAATTTTTGTGGCCTTTTTTGCTAATATTCTTAATAATTTAGTAGCGTTTTCAATTCTGAAGCCTTTTGATATTTCACTCAAAACTAAATCTTGTAGTTGTGAGAAAAATTGATCATTTTGTTCTAATGAATTAAATACCTCAGGTTTAATTTCAAGAAAATTAGACAAATTTAAAACTAATTTATGCAAAATGGCCCCACTTTTAATAAGTAGTTTAAATAATAAATTAATTATGAGATTCGTCAATGGTCCGTTATAAAATGGTTTCCATTTAGTAATCCAATTATGAGTCTTAGTTTCTAAACAAGATAAATCAAGAACTTTTAGAAATCTTGCATAATCAAATAGTGTCTCGGAAAATTTTCATATATTCCATATTCTTTCAAAACTAATTTTTCATTTTCATCAAGTGATGAAATGTATTGAGAAATGAATAATGAGGTTTGTTTGAACGAAAATGGATCTTGCCAAAGAATAGGAATTGATATTTTACACCAATGTCAGCTCACAAGTGCGCAAGAGTATAAGGAATAAAATTCATTATTTAAATTATTAAGAATTTTTTCCATTATTTCGGGCATATCACCCATAAATATTTTTGATGTCATGAGTATTGAGAGGATTTAAGTCACTTATTGATGCATGTACACGTACTGTACGTACGGCTTATTTATAGTTTTAGGTTACACACCCCAAAAATTGTTCTTCCTCCAATTTTTTGACCAATCAAAATTAAGATCAGGTGTAACGTGAAACCATTAGTCAGGTTTAGAACAATGCAGGTAAAACTTCACATTAATTAGTCCGCAGAAAAAGACTTCTTAGTTAAATTTAGAGATATTTTTGATTTTTTTTTTATTAAATAAATAGCTTCACTTATATTTTTTACGTTATACATATAGTATATGTCGATATCGAAATGTAGCAATATGCAGATACCCTAATAGTAAATCTTGATTTGAATCAATATAAATTTGCAGAATATTCTGACTTTGCTAGGTATCTAATTATTACTGATTTTATTAGTTAAAATATTTCTACTAAGTAAATTTAATTCTCAGAACTTTCGACATATTTAAAAAGTTGCTTGAGACGCCCTTTGCCGACTATAGGATCGGTTATTGAATATAAAAACGTTAAAAAAGCATAAAAATTCGTAAAACAATTATACTAATACTCAGCACTCTGATTACATTTTTATGAACAAAAATTTTTTTTTGGATTATATTATTATTTTTAACCTTTTCGCTTTAAATAGTTTCAAACCATCGTGGTTTATATTCAGTGAGCTTTTCTAAGTATGCATTTAAAAAAGATTTATAAAATGAGGATTATTAATTGTCTTGTACTGCATGTTGATAAAGTATCAAAATTTAAGGTATTTCTATATATTTATTCCAGACTGCTTGATTAAAACCACATTAGAATATTTTCTTGTGAATGAATATGTGTATAATATTATTAACCTATACTACCTTATAAATTCAATGTTGAGGCAATTTATCTAACGGGCAAAGTCCAAAAGATTGTGAATTGCAAGGGTTTTATTACGTTTGGGGCAACATTTGTGATTCAAGTCGACTTTAATATACTTAAGATTTGATTTTTGGCGGTTTTTTATGCCTTTAAAGATTCGATAATTTAAATTTTTATAATCTACAATTCTCCGTAATGTAATTTTAAGAAATGCAAATGTTTCATAAATCATATTATGCATTTTATTCTTGAATAGAATTATATAAAAGTCTCAGCCTTTTAATCTATAAAATACTTGATTAATTAAATTTGTTTCAATCTAATTATGATAAAAATTATTTCGCTATATTCGTACTGCATGTAAATTTAGTAATTATAATAATAAAGCAAACATAACATTTGTTTAAGTCCAGTATTTTAAGATAATAATGTTGTCATTCTTTGAAATAAATATTTTTAATTTATTAAATTTTTTTAAATGTTCAATCGCCAGCCGTTAATTTTTTCAGAGATTTAATAATCATAACGAATGAAATATTTTAATCATCAGGTTACTAAATTATGATGCAATATTTTATTAATTTGTGTATTAAAATATCACGTTCTTAAAAATATCAAAATGATGTTAATTGTCTAAAAAGTGATTATAAAAGAAATTTATAGAAATTATCAATTAACGTTAATCCGTTCGTAACAAATTTTTCTACTTTTTTCTAATATTGACATCTAACTTCAGATATCTGTTGCATAATACAAGGTTTTTTTCATTTACAGAATTTAATTAGCATTTTAGCAATTTTTGCATTATAAAACCAATTAATTAACAGCTTTTTAAAGGTGCATTGCAGTGATTGAATAAAATATCCATATATGATTCTAGCCATGTTCCTCTTAAATAAAGATATTGCAATATTGATAGTACTATTTCTTAAACTGCATAACTAGTATTTTTAATTCTTCTTTTGGCATGTCATATTCATCGTAGCAGTGTACGTTAGAAATTGAAGTTTTCGTAAATTACCAATATGTTATAGGAATTGTTGGAAATATTTGAAATGTTGGAAATATTTGAAATGTTGACATATATAATGTTGGAAATTGTTATTATTATGGAATTGGAGTTGAAAAAGATGAACATAAGGCATTCATTTGTTATAGATAATCTGCAGAGATGGGATACGCCATTAGAACAATTAGTTTTAGGTAATGTTATTAACGTGGAATTAGTTTTGAAAGATTATCGTTTATCAAAAATCTGTAGAGAAGAAAACGCGTATGGAACATTTAACGTTGGAATTGTTATATTTATGGAATTGGAGTTGAAAAGAGACATATACTGTAATGATGGAGTTTGTTATTTTAATGGGATTGGAGTTGAAAAGAATGAACATGAGGCATTCAAATATCAAAAATCTGCAAACATGGATTATGCCAATGGAACATTAAATGTTGGATGTTGTTATAAAAAAGGAATCGGAGTTAAAAAGAATGAATAAGGCATTCGTTTATTATCAAAAATTTACAGAGATGGTGAGCTCTAAAGGAATATTCGCACTTGTCGTCTGTCATGGTATTTTTAGTAAAATTGCAAAGTATTCAGTAGATAATTGAGTGCCAAAGCTAAGAATCGTATAGTGCAATTATTGGCTGTTCATGTAGTTATTGTATTTATTGTATTTAATGGAGTCACATTTACTTACTTTATAACGAAGATGTAAAAGCTTTTTTCTTTAAAAAATATTAAATGAAAAGGTTGCTATGGCAATGCCATAGCATTTAATGACTATATTAATTGCATAAACTAGTCTAGTTACCTAATATTTTTAAAGCTATGTGGTGAACAGCATTACAAAAATATTCATATATGAACAAAAAAATACTTCATGAAAAATTTGAAATATACTAGAGAAGGATTTGGTTATCCTAAAGAACATAAACTATAACCTGTCATAGAAGATACTTTATTATAATAGTAAATACCTGGTTTAAAGCCTTGTTTAATAAACTCACATAAAACTTTAAGTTACATCTGTATTTCAATTTAAAAATAACAAGTTGTTTATTAGATCTTATGGATTCTTATTATAAATTTAAAATACTTCATATTCTACTACTAAAAAAACCTGATTTATTACTTTATCTGGTTGGATATACAAATACTTCATCTCTAATTCGTCTATAATAGGCCTCTTGGGAATTATACCAACAATAACTATTACCAAATGGACTTAAAATAAAAAAACTGCTACCAAAACATGGTCCACTATACAAAAGGCAAAAAATTACTGTCCTTTTCCTCTATCTGTTACACATTTTAAAATAGAATTTAAAATAGTATCATTCTTCAATGAAAAAATAAAACTTTCATCGCAATTCTTATGAATGCTAGGTAATGTGATTGGCTTATCCCTTCCAATAGGATTATATACACCATGAATATTATTTGTTCTCTCAACTTTTATGACCACTATAACATTTGATTGCTTATCACATGAATTCCAAAATTATTTGGCAATAAATCCATACCTGCTTCTACGAAATAGTATTTGAATTCATATGAATTATTTTTTATAGAATAACAACTACATTTTTATCAGATCTTGAAGCAATTTTAGCTGCATGTTCATTATTAATCAATGTCAAAAATGACATGGTCATTCTAGATGTTAATTTGTGTTAAAATTACATAGCATAATATGGTTTGACTGGATTATTGAGTCCTTTTAATATATTATATCAGAGATTTTTTCAAGATTTGATGATATGATCGTACATTCTCAATAATATCTTTGTTCAATATTTGAAAATTACAGATTAGCGGTAAAAAATGATTTAAAGTAGTTTTTAATATCTGAAAGCTTTGCAAAAGCCAGTCTTTAGGATTGTAAGATAAACTAGTGTTTGAGCAATTCCCAATTTAACAATATACATCCAAATCCTTATGTCCTCTAATTGTAAATCATCTCACTTAAATAGTAAAATTAATGCATTTTCTTAAAGAGAATTGAAGTTTTCTGAATCAAAAACTTTATATAGGTATCTAGCTACAATACTATTGCACAAAGATTAATGATGCTTCAAGCTTTCTAGTGAAACAATCCTACATAGATATACCTTTATATATATTTATTAATATTTCTTATGTATAAATGTGTTATAATACAGTAATTAGGTATTGAATGACTTACTTAATAATAATCTCAAATTGCTGAATAGAAATATGTTTTAAACCAATAATTTTAATATTATTTTCATCATTACCAGTATTTACTAATTTATTATGAAAATACTAAGATTGATTTCTTAAAATGGGTGAATGTGCCTGAATATCTTATTATTTAGTCACTCGTCAATATTTATCATTACATAGAAGTCTTAAAAGTTTTTAAACAATTGACGATTCAAATTTAACAATTTAAAGTTAAAGCATCCAATATTTATCTGATAAGTCATTTGTCCAACTGTTACACAAGTTTCACTTAATTCAGATTAAGTGGTAACAGGAAACACTATAATATGTAATTAGATACAACGTTTATGTAATAAATTTAAATCAGGTTAAGTGATAACAGGAAATTCCCTAATAATTAGATTTCTCAATCTTTGTCAACTACACGCATCCCGAATATTAGCACCTAAACCTTTAGTTTAAAACCTTTTAGCAACTACAGTATCTCTTTTACTTCTAAAGTTTTAACACCAGTTATTCTTTAACAAATTTCACCTACAATTTGTTATTAAACAATAAGCAAATACTCTTTTCATGAAATATTTAAATTGCTAAGTTAAATATCTTGGTAGCTTTAAACTGTTCAAATTTATTTACTAATAACCAGAAAATTTTTATCCAAAGCCGATCATAATAACGGGCTCGAGGTGTAAATTACTATTTAATAAATGAGAATTATAAATAATAGGAATGCACACTTATTTCATATAACATACATATAGTGCAAGAAATCTAAAAAGCATAATACAGTACACTTTAAATACTAAACTTTATTGAGTAGACAATTTAAAAGTATTTGACTTTAATGTGCAACTTATTTATACGAAAAAATTAAGAAATTTAAGAATAAATTTTCTACAAAGAAATGTGATGTTTAATCAAATAGCATATTAAATCAAATAAACAAACTATCGTTTTCAATAAAATATTTATTTAAACAGTTTCATTTTAACCCAAGGATTCAATATAAACTATAGAAATAGAAACTTGTTACGTCAAAAAAGATAAGCGTCGTATGTTGTAACTAATATTAGACGTGATCCAGAATATTCAAAGGTAATTTGACAACAATAAAGAAAATTCTACTCTGTCCCTGGTTAAAACCACCCACCCAACTATTGTAAAAATTATTTAAGCCACGTTATGACAGCCATTATAACCAATAAGTTGATAAATAGAAAATCGGCTATGCAGAGATGAAGTTAAATGAATCTAATCTTATCGATGTTGATCAGAAATGTTGAATTAATATAATAAAAATAAATATTTGCGTTCAAGAACTTTGAAATTAAAGAATTTAGGATTTCTACATACGAAATTTACATAGAAGAAGCTTTAACACTTTCAAGATAATAAAAATTTGAAAGTGAACCGTTAGATTAATGCGAACACGCTGACTAATAAACATCATTTTTTTATTATACGTTTTAGATGAAAGTGCTTTCTTTAATCAAGAATTTACATTATATTATAAAGAACCGTAGTCCGTTCTAATGGTAAATTTTTTTAAACATTCTCAATAAGCAAATTAAAGAAATTTAAAAAGAGTAGTTTTGAATCAAACTTCGCTTATCTTCACTGTAGAGTTAATTATAATATTATGTGTCAGATATCAACGACCAGATTCAGTTGTGATTTTTTAACACGTCAGTACACTTTTTGGATTAGCCCTATGTCCATATTTGACAAGTTCAAATAAAATTTTTGTTGGACAAAGCCCAAATATCAACATTTTATTAAATTATTAAAGTTATATAAATTATTAAAGTTATATAAATTATTATTATATTAAGTTTCTAACTTACGTATATTTAAAATAAAAGATAAATACTCTATTTTTGGAGATTTGCCAGCTTTAATTATCTCACTAAAATCTAACTAAAGCAGTAAATAAAGTTTGTTAAGATGCGTTATTGGCATCTTTAATTGTGACATGATTTGGTAGAGTGATCGAGTTCTTGGTTTATTTTTTATATTTTTGACACAAATCAATACAATAATAAGGAAATGTTTAATGAGATTTAGACATTACTAGATCGAACGAGTGTCGGGAGTTGACAATATTATCTATTGTGGAAAAAGTTAGTGGTTTTCTGAAATAAAACTTCCCATTTAAGTCCGTTGCCAATGTTGCTCTCAGGTAGTCTATATACATGATTCACACTGTATTATAATAATTACAATCATTTTTAACGCTAGAAGCAGACAAAACTATGCTTTTTTTAAAAAATATGAAAGGTAACAACCCAATATGTTGAGAAATGTTACACTGCTTATGTCTAAAAATATATAAACTGTACACATTGCGCATTGTAATACCCACTTCCGTTTCAAACTATTTTCTTGCGTCAAAATGTCAAATTACAATAATATATTTGAAAAAATCGATAGTTCGTCAGATATTACTCAAATAACCAACAATATTACACAATTAAATTTAGAAGATAATAATTTGCAGGATCTTTCATTTCTAAATGAAATTGTTAAAGAAATGTGTAATCTTTATAATGAAGAAAGATTAAAAGGCAAAAATTCTCGTTCAATTCTGGAGACGTTAGAACAATTTTTATTAAAGAAGAAGCAAAATCCAGTTAATATTATCGATTTTTGCTTAGACGATCAAACCAATCCTACGATTCAACTCGTTCTAGCAAGTTGCTATCGTTATGGTAAATGGGTTGAAAAAGATGAACTCAAAGCATTCAATTATTACCAAAATTTAGCAGAGACGAATGATTCTTGTGGAATATTTTTCGTCGGTGCCTGTAATAATGAAGGAATTGGAGTTGAAAAGGATGAAAATAAGGCATTCATGTATTATCAAAAATCTGCAGAGATGGGTAATTCTAATGGTGTATTTGGAGTTGGCAATTGTTATCATCATGGAATTGTAGTTGAAAAGGATGAACATAAGGCATTCATTTATTATCAAAAATCTGCTGAGATGGGTTATGCCGATGGACCATATAAAGTTGGATATTGTTATCAAAATGGAATTGGAGTTGAAAAGGATGAACATAAGGCATTCATTTATTATCAAAAATCTGCAGAGATGGGTCACGCTAGTGGAACATATAATGTTGGATATTGTTATCATAATGGAATTGGAGTTGAAAAGGATGAACATAAGGCATTCATTTATTATCAAAAATCTGCAGAGATGGGTCACGCTAGTGGAACATATAATGTTGGATATTGTTATCATAATGGAATTGGAGTTGAAAAGGATGAACATAAGGCATTCATTTATTATCAAAAATCTGCAGAGATGGGTTACGCTGATGGAGCATTTAATGTTGGAAATTGTTATCATAATGGAATTGGAGTTGAAAAGGATGAAAATAAGGCATTCATTTATTATCAAAAATCTGCAGAGATGGGTTACGCTGATGGAGCATTTAATGTTGGAAATTGTTATCATTATGGAGTTGGAGTTGAAAAGGATGAAAATAAGGCATTCATTTATTATCAAAATTCTGCAGAGATGGATCACGCTAATGGAACATATCAAGTTGGAACTTGTTATCTTTATGGAATTGGAGTTGAAAAGGATGAACATAAGGCATTCGTTTATTATCAAAAATCTGCAGAGATGGGTCTCGCCTATGGAATGTCTTTAGTTGCGGCATGTTATCGAAATGGAATTGGAATAACAAGGGATTTACATAAAGCAAAATACTGGTACCAAAGGTAAATTTTAATTTAAACTAAGTTGTGACGCACCACAATCAAATTAAATGATATGATCAGGTGTAATTGAATCCGAAAAATAAAAATAAAAATTTAAAAAGATGAAATTATTAGTAATTACACCTGATCTGATCTTGATATTCAATTGATAGATCTGTGGTCGTATTACGTTTAAATATACATATTTAACAAGTTCAAATATTTAAATCACCGATTAAGGAAAAAGATTTAACATCAGGTATAATTATTATTATAATACTTTATAATTTTTAAAATCTATAATTAATTAATTTTATAAATAAATCTCAGCAGCGAATAAATGTGACTGGCTGCATAATCTTGAAATTGATGATAATTTGAAAAAGATTTTGACAGAAAATCAATATCAATTATCGTGGGTTCCTTATGATGATTTTAAAATTATTACAAAAATAGGTAATGGTGGATTTGCAACTGTATACGTAGCTATGTGGATTGATGAAAGTCATGATTTCACAGAGCTGTTGCGCTTAAATTATTGCATCAATCAAATAATTATCACAAAGAATTTATAAATGAGGTAATCTTTATTAAATATTTTTACTAATTAGTGTATGTTATTCGTTATTTATTATTTATATTAATAATTTGAATATTTTTATTAATTAGTTAAAAGCCTATTGTGATATCGGACTTAAAGATCCAACATTTTTAAAATGTTTTGGTATATCAAAAGATAAAGATTCTGGTGATTATATACTTGTCATGGAATATGCTCCAAAAGGCAGTTTGCGACAAAATTTACATACTATATCACAAATGGATTGGAAAGATAAATTAAATTTGCTACAATGTATTGCATCAGATCTTCAGATAATTCATTCTCATGATCTTATTCATCGGGGTTTACATAGTGGAAATATACTACTAAATAGTTTTAAAAGTGCCTATATTACCGATTTAGGACTTTCAATATCCGTTAATATAATGTCAAAATCAAAATATGATGGAATTTATGGAATTTTACCATACGTTGCACCAGAAGTTTTGAACAACCAACCGTACACTAAAGCATCCGATATTTATTCATTTGGTATAATTATGTGGGAAATTTTATATGGAAAAGCTGTATCGTATAATCAAAAACTTGATATGTCACAACTTTGTTTTTTAATGTGTTATCGTGATTTAAGACCTGCTGTTAATAATGGAGCACCACAATGTTACGTAAACCTTATGAAAAAATGTTGGGATAAAAATTCTGAGAAACGTTCATCAGCAAAAGATCTTTGTGAAATTTTTGATAAATGGCAAAATGATGAAAGCGTTTTATTTGAATTAAGTGAATCCAAATCAATACTTGAGAATATTGAAGATTCGTACTATGAGAATATGTTTAATGGTGGGAGCAAGTTTATCAACACGCGTGAAATTACTGAAAACTTTTCTGAAAAGGCTTTAGTTAGTAAAGTGATCGAATTCTCTATTCCTGATGATACTTGATTTTTTTTTTTAAAAAAAAAAAAACAAGGTTTTTCGTATGTAGATATTTTGTTAAAAAAAAAAGATTTTTTATTTTAATTATTATTGGGTATTTTTTTATTTATTTGATTCGTAATTATAAATTCATTCCAAATTTTATTATAAAATACTATACCGGTAACTTATAATTTAATCACGAATTAGCCTGATTTTGATTTTTTTTAAAAAAAAACATATCATCATCTATTAGATTAAGTTTGAAATGATCGTGTGTTTATTTTATTTATAAAACAAGGCTCATTGATACATTGAGGGTGTTTGATTTACATTATTAAAACATATAGGGTTCTGATAAATGATTTCGACATAAGCTTTTATCGTTGCTATGTTTTGGCTTTTCTCATGTGATAACATTGAATTTGATCTGGTGGTTGTATGATGCCTTCGCTCAAGATTGAAAAAAATCTTTAATTTCGTGGGAAATATGATATTAAATTTTGGGTACAACCATCAATTCCCTAAAAATTTTATGTAAATAAAATTAGCTAATCACATTAAGAACGACGCTTGAGAGCACCCCAGGTCTCAAAGATTTATGTTATTGATGATTGTAAAATCGGATGATGGTGAAATTTGTTCTATTTTACGTCTACGTAAACGATTTTTAAAATTTTTTTAGGTCCTCTTTGTCAACTTTTTTTATTAAGTTAGGGTTTATGATTAAAGTTATTAATAAAAGAGTATAGATGAATTTATTAGGGCTTAAATTTTCACGATCATTTGCAACATTTTATAATACTGACCGGTATTAGGTAATTTAAAAAATATTAGCTATGTTATCAAAATTGTCAATTATTAGTTAACAATTTTGTTTTTAAATTTTCCATTGATTGAAAAATAATTTGGCTAATTGACATCAGTGTGTTTAACACTATGGTACTATATCTTAAAAACCTACTTGGTAATTAAAAATTTAGGATACTAAGTACTGTAAAATGTTCAGAACTAACCCAACTAAAATTTGGACTACTGTCTCTAACCATTAGAATTAGTTTAAGCAACTAAATAAATAAATCGAATCAGTATAAAATTCAGAACAAAAGTTACTTGCACAGTTGCTTGCACAAATCTAGTTTTTACATAATGTATATATATAATAAAATTTTGCGCACCATTTTTTAACCTTTTATAAAATGCACGTTAAAAAAGCTATTTTATATGTGCATCTTGTGCAAGTCGATTTTAAATACTAGTCAAAAATGCGGATGTTACTAAAATTTTGTATTTTTAACCTGTTTATTGCATCAAAGGAATAAATTTAAATAATAAAACTAGGTGCTTGATTGCTTAAAGGGAGTAAGAGATGAGTGTACTATATCTGATATTGTATTATGCAGTACAAGAATCTCATGTTGTGATTAGACTCCATGGCTGCGATAGCAATGCAAGGACCTCATGTTCTGATTAATCTCTATGGTTACAGCAGGCAATGCAAAAACCTTATGTTTGTGATCGATCTCCTATAAAAATTCTGTTCAGATTTTGATCGGATTTTTATTACGGAAATGCTCATTTTTTAAAATAATAATTGAACAAACTCTGAATAAGATTTTAACTTTTTTTTATAGAGTACACAACTAAAATAGCAGCACAAGGATCTCTTGTTGTAATTAGGCTCCGTGGCTGTAAGGCAGGGTTGGCAATGGAGCCAATGGAGTTCAATGGTTGTGCGAATGGAGCTCAAAAAATCAGTATCCATTGATTCCATTCAGAGCTCCATTGGCTCCATTCGCAGCTCCATTGGGCTCCATTGAGCCCCATTGCCAACCCTGCTGTAAGGGTCTCATGTTGTGATTAGGCTCTATGACTGCCACAGGCAGTGAAGAACCTCATGATTGGTGATTAAGCTCCACAACTACAAGGACCTTAATTGTGATTAGACTCTGTGGCTGCTATAGCAATGCAAGAGCCCATGTTGTGATTAGGCTCTATGGCTGTGCAAGAGCTCATATTTAGTAATTAAAACCTTAACCATGATAGCAGTGCAAGGGCCTCACATTGTGTTTAGGCTCCGTGGATGCAAGGTTCTTATGTTGTGATTAGGCTCTATGGCTGCTGCAGGCCAAGCAAGAACTTTATGTATGGTAATTAGCTCCACAACTATGATAACAATGCAAGGATCTCATAGATTATGGTATGATTCTCCGAAAGTTATTTCCCCGCCAGCTCATTTTTCTAACACTATATCCCTGACAGAATGTTTCACCTACAGCACTTTTTGTTGACAGAATCTTTCCTCGACATACCATGTTTTCCTCGACATACCATGTTTTCAACATCCCCTTGACATCTCATATTTTTAACAAGACATTTATCTGATATGACATATTTCTAATTTGACTTTTCTCTGACACTAAGTTTTATTGAATTCACTTTTTCCAACAAGAGCGATAAATCCAGTGATTATCACATTATGTGAAATCATGCAACTACGTCATTTGTTTACTAGCACTATCAACTCAGCCTAAATTACACTATCACCTAACCCTAATCTAACCCTAACCCTAACTCTAATTAGGCCGAGTGCTTAATCATGTGATGTGATGATCACGAATATATCACTCTACCCAATAATTATATTTCTAATCAGGGAAAGATCTTGTTAGAAAAAGATGTCGGAAACATGTCATGTTGGAAAAATATTCTTTCTGAAATACGTCATGTCAGTAAAATGTCTTTTCAAAAATATATCCTGTCAAGGAAAGGGGAGGTCGAAAACATGGTATGTCGAGAAAAGGTTCTGTCAACAAAAAAATGCTGTAGGTGAAACATTCTGTCGGGAATATAGTGTCAGAAAAATGAGCTAGCAGGGAACTAACTTTCGGGAAATCAAGCAACAACCATCTCATATTGTGATTAAGCTTCATGAATGCGATAGCAATGCAAAATCATCATGTGATTAACTCTATAGTTGCCATGGGCAATAAAGAACCTTATATTTGGTGATTAAGTTTAATGACTACAATAGCAGTTCAAGAACTTTACATCATGAATACCTGGTAGACTCCATGGCTGTGATAGCAAAGCAAGCAAGGATCCTGCATTGTAATTAGGCTCTATGGCAACCATAGATAGTGCAAGAATCTCATGTTTGGTAATTAAGCTCTGCAACTATAATAGCAATTTAAGAATTTCACATTGTAATTAGGCTCTGTGGATGAAATAGCAATGCAAGAACCTTATGTTGTAATTAAGCTCTATGGTTGCCACAGGCAGTGCAAGAACCTCATGTTTGGTAATTAAGCTCCACAACTATTAATGACCTTACATTGTGATTAGGCCCATAGCTGTAATAGAAATGTGAGAACCTCATGTTGTGTTTAGAATTTATGGCTCTGCAGGTAGTATAAAACCTCATTTTGGTGATTAAGCACCACGACTATAATAGCAGTATAAAGACCTTATATTGTAGTTAGGCTTTGTAGCTGTGATAGCATAAATTCAACTAAAAGGAACCAATGATAACGATTTTCATACTTACAGAATATTGTTAAAGGTATTGAATAGTTTAAAAAAATTTTTAAAACAAAAGAAGCATTTATATAATCTACCCTAAGTCATACTTATTAAAAAAAATGATAATAATAATGCTTTCCTGCTAAATCCCATGTAATACTGTTTATACATATATTATTTACAATTTTGTTATATTTACAATTAGGGAAGTGAGTAAATTATGTGATTAGGGTTTACATAGGTCCTGATCCCCCCAGTGATAGGACTATTAACCAATCAAATTTTATAATATTTAAAAAAAATTCAAAAACATCTTTGATCAGAAAATAAGTTATCCCATAATCGACAAAAGTCTCTACATAGTAAAGTCTAAATTTTACTAAGCAAATCGAAAAATCGATTAAGTAACTTTATTTAGCAGATCAAAATACACTTATCACAAAATTTAATAAGCATTGGAGAATTTTTTATTAATTGACTTTTGATTTTTACATTCGACAGAAAAATTAAAATTTTTTAAAAAAATATATTCACCCCACAATTGACAAATGTTGCTACATAGTAAAGTCTAAATTTTACTAAGTAACTCGAAATAAATCGATTAAGTAACCTTATTCAGCAGATCAAAATACTCTTATTATAAAATTTTTATAATTATTGGAAAATTTTTTATTAATTGACTTTTAATTTTTACGTTTGACAGAAATATTAAAGTTTTTTAAAAAAATATATTCGCCGCACAATCGACAAAAGTTGCTACATAGTAAAGTCTAAATTTTACTAAGCAAAATGATTAAAACGATTAAGTAACCTTGTTCAGCAGATCAAAATACACTTACCACAAAATTTTCATAAGTATTGGAGAACTTTTAAGGGTAGAGAGTACATAGATCATTTTTATATAGTTTTTATATAGTATTTTGAAATTTTTATATAAAATTGATATATGCTACTAATAAAACTTTTTTAAATTACAACTAATTTTTATTAAAATTTTACAAAATATAAATAAAACAATTTATCTATTATGGTAAAATTTTGAACTATTATTATATTTTAAAAAAATATACTTGTATATATCATAAAGTTTTTCTGGATTGGCCAAAAATTTTCTGGGTTGCACAAAATTGCTAATGCTGATTGGTCAATTTACGTAAATTTATAAGTTAGTTTTATTACTAAATTTCAATACCCAATCTTTGAAATTTCATATCTTACTGAGTTTTTAACCAATTATAATGATTTTACTATCATTAGAATCAGAAAAGCCTGCTCTACAAACATGACTTAAAATATAATTAGTTTATTTATTATAATTTTTCATAAAATTAAATATAAAAAAATTTACCATTAAGTTTATATATAATTTAAAAATAGTACCCTCTACCCTTAATTAATTGACTTTTGATTTTTACGTTTGATGGAAAAATAAAATTTTTTACAAAAATATATTTGATGAACACTTCAATATCATTGGCTATTTAGACTATATATATATAGGACGTGATAGATGGCAGACCCCCTAGGAAATTACATGATTTACTGCACTTCCCTTACTGTAAATAATTTTGTTACAAACCTACTTGCTATTCCATTGACTATAATATGTGATTAAGATGTGCGAATAAGTTTGTATTGGAATTGAGCTACTTAAAAAATTTTATTATGCTCTTACTCGCTATTCCTGTGATCAAATATGTGGTTAAAATGAATAGTTTGCAAGAAATTATTGTATTTCCATTGTGAGTTGCTATAAAAAAATATATTACAGGACTTACTTGCTATTCGGTAACAGTTAGTTTCTACTGGAATTGTGTAGTTTTTATGCTGTTTCTATTATAATATACAGTATTCTGTTGCAGAACTTACTATTCTGTTGACTAAAATATATGATTAATATGAGTTAGTTGGCAGAAATAAATGTGATTTTTATCATGAGTAACTGAATTCTATTAAGAACTTAGTCACAATTTTGATAACCACAATAAGTTGTTAAGGTGAGTTAGTTTGTTTTGGAATTATCATAATTTCCATTGCGAGTATTGTTACAGAACTTACTCACTATTTCAGTGAATTCTATCATTAGTACTGTAAATGTTCTGTTGCAAAACCTATTACAGTAAAACCTTCATAAGTGCACCTCTACAAATACACACCCTCTAAATGCATGCTCAAGTACTGGCCCAAATATGTACATGCCTCCTATAAATGCACTTTCTCTTATTGATTTCTAAGTGCATGTTGTTAAAGCTTAATCCCAAAAGTGTGCTCTTATAAAGGTTTTACTGTATTATTCTTTTGACATAGCACACAGTTTACTAATGCATGTTATTAGTGTTATCTATACCTCAATTAATAATATCAAAGATATGTATAATGTATAATGCACAAATTTGATATTTTAAAATCATAAATAGATAATTGAGTTCAATATTATTATGTGAAAGACTGTGAATGTCATAGTCAAGACAACTTTGTACATCTTGATTTTCACAATATACTGTATATTTTACAGCTTTGCATATATTTAGTAAACCTCTTTAGAATGCATCATCTAATTATAGAAACATAGAAATAATCAGGAATGATCTGAGAATTGTTAATTATAATAAAACTAACAATGTATTTTTAGTATGTATATATATAATTTCAAATAAAGTTTACATAGCAATGTATATATCTTATTATAGAATCAAAAGTCAGCGAACTTAAAAAATCTTATAAATACAATCTGAATACAATAAAAAATTCTGGGCCATGCGCATAATGATCAGATAATCTGTGCACACAATTCTTATAGTGCACACTAGAATTATAAAATTTTTATACAAAAATCCTTTCCATTTTAATCTAAAAAAAAATGTAGCAGTTCATAATATAACGGTTGAATTGGGAGAGTAGTAAAACAATCTGGACAATAGTGCTAATTAAAGCTCCAACTTATTATGAAGAAAGGAATATAAATAAGTAAATGGGATATATAAAGAAGTTAATTATATGCTTGGATAAGACTTAGTGAAAAGTAAATCACTAAATCATGGTGATAGAATAGAAACACTGATGCTGGTGATGCTAATATGGGGGAATATCAATAATTTGATATCAAAATAATTGATATAATAATACTATATTAATGGATAGTTGATACATTTAAAAATATATCAGGTGATCGATAGTTAATTAGGTGACTCCTAGGCTGTAATTTTTAGATATTCCAAAAATTAGGTTGTCAAGATACAAGAGGTTTTGAAAGAGCTATCTGAGGCTGGTGATGCTAAATAAGATGATATTTCGATATGTTTATTATCAACAAGTGCTTCTACGGGAGGTCAAATATTTTCTTTATAGTATCACATAACCAAGTTTCAAGGGTTTACAAAGCAGGTGACACTAAAATTCGTGATTCGAGGTTACAAGTCAATTCAGTCTGTTGAATTGAGTTACAAATGAATTTATTAAAGTTACAAGTCGAATTTCAAGAGATAAGTGTTTTACTTTTACTATAATATTATTTAAAAGTGGGCATAGAACTTATGCAACTTTATTAAATTTTAGAGGTCTTATAAACATTTTTATTTCTATGATATCTACACTATAATTTTAGTATTTGCGTCGCTCATGATTTAATGTTTATACAAGTAATTTGGCATTAACATTATAGATCTAGCATTAATACAGAAAATTTATCATCTGGACTATAGATTCCAGTGTTGGAATATGACCAGGTCATAACAGGTCATATCAAAGTTTAATTAGTAAGATTATATGACAATAGTTATTTGATTTTATTAATTAAACTTGGTAATATAACCTGTTTTGACTTTGTCAAATGACCTTAGCAATTGAACTTAGTAATATGATCTGTTATAACCTGTTATATAAATTTTTTGTGATATGACCTGTAATGACCAGTCATAACAGGTCATATACAAACAAGTCATATAAACAGATCATAACAGGTCATATTACTAAGTTCAATTGCTAAGGTCATTTGACAAAGCCATAAGAGATTATATTACCAAATTTAATTAATGAAATCAAATAACTATTGTCATATAATCTTACTAATTAAACTTTGATATAACCTGTTATGACCTGTTCATATTCCAACACTGATAGATTCAGTAGCAGCGCAAAATTTTTAGCATCAGCGCGAAATTAAATGTACTGCACTCCCACCACATGTAATTCCCTTTTTTGTATAACTAATTATGTTGTTACAAAGAATTACTAACTTTACTTATTTAGGGCTACTATCAAATTCAAGCATAGGTTTAGGCCGCAAATAAGTATTTATGTTTGCTTAGATATATGTCTGAATTATTATTATTAGCATTAGATTTAAAAAAATGAAATTTCTTTCAGTATTGTAAAAAGTTTCTATTAAATTTAATAAAGATAAAAGCAAGGTCTCACCTTAACAATTAAAAAAAAAATCAATTCAAGCATGTAGCAATACTTAAATATATTTTAAGCAACTAATAATAATAAAATAAATAAAAAAAACTATATAGTACTAAAAATAAAAGAAAATGAAATATATGAATAAATTATTTTAATCCATTATAATGAGTAAGAATTGTAGCTAATAAATAAAAGCCTAGCATCCAATCATAAATTTTATTGGAAATGATCTGCTGCATAGCGACAAAGAAAGATTGAAGAGAGTTAAATGATTAGTGAGCAACCATTTTGTTCCAAACCTTTATTTTTTGCACTGTTTATCAATTTATAATTATTAGGGTAAATATAGTATTACTCAAGCTGTTTTATACTCTATGAAAACTTGATATATGGAAATGCATGCATAAATATGAAATTGTATGCAGGTAAGCATGGGTTTCATAATCGCTACATGGAAATGCACGGAAACTGATCATCTATAAAATTTAATACACGTTATCACACGAAAAATTGAGATCCGTGCACTATTGCGCATAGTATTATATCCATATATTGACGTGCATTAATCTTAATAATCACATAATTTCTGTGCACCAATGTGCACAATTATTAAGACTTAACCATCATAATTTTCATGCACTAATGTGCACAACCATTAGGGTTCTTAACAATCTTAATGATTATAATTTTTGTGCAATGACGCATACAAAAAACATTTATTTTGTGAATAAATAAATATTACATTTTTGTTTTTTTGATTTTTTTTGTGCTTAACAATAATAATTTCCATGCATTGACGCACAAAAATTAAATTTGATTTGTAAGTAAATAAATATTTGATTATTTGTTTTTTTTTTTTTACACTTATAATTTTTATTATTTTCTTTTATTGTTTTATAATTTTTTTTTTACAACTCACTAATTTTTATATAATTTTTTTTAGTAATTGTCATTGTTTTTGAAACCATCCTTTGGAGTTATTGCCTTGAAAGTTGCTCTTTTGGAATCATTATTGTTTTTGGTGTATGTTTTTTCATTATTTTTGGAGGTAACGCAGCTTTGTTTTTTATTATTATTTTTTCTTTTATTTTTATTTACTTTCTGTATATTGTTGCATTTTAGCATCTCTCTTGAGTTATTGCCATTGGAGTTGGCATAATTGGAGTTGTCAATATTGGAGTTATTTCTGGAGTAGTTATTTTGATTTTTTTTTTTTTGAATCTTTCATTTTACTACAATTGCTTTACTTTGTTTTTTTTTGATATTATTAGTTGCAGGGGTATTTTTAAGTTGGTAGTTTTAGTGATTAGAAGTATTTTCTTATTTGGCATGTAAATTATTAAATTAAAGTATTTGTATTGTAAAATTTAATTAATAAAATAAAAAGTTAATTTAATTAATAAAATATAAATTTTAGATAATATAAATTATAAAATTTTAGTTAATAAAAATATAAAATTTTAGTTAATAAAATAATATATATAAATGTATATACGGATATATGGGGCCATTGCAGTAGAAAGGGCCGAAACTCGGAAATATATAATTTTGAGAAAATCATGTTTATTTTTTCGGACTGATCCGGGTCAATCAAAAATTATGCGATTTGATTGCTCTAGAACATTTAATGAACACTTAGACCATTTAAAAAGAGTATTTAATAGAATTAAACAAGCAGGACTCAGACTTAATATAGAAAAGTGTACCTTTTGGTTGGTTGATCATATCGGGTAATCTCGTGACTTAGAAGTCTTCTAAAAACTTTTTTTAAAATATCTTGATTTTTTATTATGCAAACTAATTTCCATTTGTAATTGAAAAGTATAGCTCACCTCAAGATTAATCCAAATCTTGAAAGAACTCAAATTTGATTGTTAGGGGAGTTTGGGCCCTTTCTACTACAACGGCCCCATATGTCATTATATGTATTTGTATGGTTATGTGCTAATATGTTACCTGCACATAAATATGCATGAGACAATGCACGAGAAAACACATAAAATTGCATGTTAGTACGTGCACTGTTGATGGAATCTGTGCCCTATTACGTGCTGTAAATGTGCTTTCTCATATATTGTCTCGAATAGATTTATGGGTGGCAATCAAATTGCCAACAATCACTTCACAGACATCAACCTACACTGACAATCATTTTACTGACAAGCTTTTTTTATCGCCACAAAATTCGCCGACAACTGATTTACTGACAAATTCCTTTTTACTGACAAGCTGATTTTACCGACATACACTTCACCAACAGTTACATTTACTGACAAAATCAACTTACTGACAAGCTCATTTTACTGAAAATAGAATATACTGACAAGCTTATTCTACTGACAATAATTCGTCAACAATACAATTTTGCTGACAATACAATTGCTCACAATACAACTCGTTGACATATGAGACCACAGCAATGTAATAAACTACTAAGAATAATTACATATTATGCAATTTATTAATAATGACAATAAAAATTGCACATTTTATTAATGACAATAATAATAATTATTGTACGGCTGATGCTGAAGCTATGACCTATTTTAATATAAAATTTTAAAATTTTCTTTCTTATAGGGTTAGAGTAGGGTTTGGGTATAATTTCATATTTATAGAGTATATGTGGATTTTAGCAGAGTTTATAGGTTCAAATCGAGACCCTATAACTTCAGCATCAACCATGATACTTAAGGCATCTGGCAAATTGTTTGTCAGCGAATTGTTTGTCAGTGAATTGTATTGTCAGTAGAATAATCTTGTCGGTAAATTCTATTTTCGGTAAAATGAACTTGTCGGTAAGTTAATTTTGTCGGTAAAATTAACTGCGGTGGAGTGTGTGTCGGTAAAATCAACGTGTCAGTGAAAACATGCTTGTCAGCAAATCGAGTGTCATTGAGTTATTTGTCAGTAAAAAAGCTTGTCGGTAAAATGGTTGTCGGTGTAGTGTTATGTCTGTAAAGTGATTGTCAGTGAAATAATACGAATCCAGATTTATGTGCAGGTTCGTGTGGTTCTATATCCAAACTTTTCCGTGTATTGCAGTATCATTCCGTGTTGCAATTTGTTATAGGGATACTTTTGTTATTGATACAGTCAGACCTCTCTAAGTGCACGCCCTTGGGACCACACTTTCATAATGTGCATTTAGAGAATACTGTAATAAGAAAAGTGCATTTATAGAGGTCAAGTATATATTTGAGCCAGCACTTAAGCGTGCATTTAGAGGGTGTGACTTAGAGAGGGTGCATTTAGAGAGGTCTGACTGTATTTCGTTATCGCACTAACGCACAGTATTACTATGTTGGATTTTTTTTTTTTTTTACATTAAATTTTTCAACAGATAAAGCACAATAATATTATCCTCATTGATAAATTGTAGAATAATATTTGAAATATTGTAGTAAATATGTAAATAAACAATAGAAGCAATAGAGGTAATAGGATATTTGTATATTTGAAAAAATTAATATATTTAATGTTATCACGGCATTTTAATAATCGATCGAATTTCAATATAGCAGATAGATAACAAGTGTACGATATATAATAATAATACTGTATATAGTTTTTTTTTATCAAATTCGAAGTATACATATAAGTCATAGCCTTATAGTTGGTCACAAACGTTGTGAATATATTTTTTTTAGAGTACGTCAAAAAAAGGGTCAAACGGTCAGAAACAATGTTTTTGCGTAATATATATTTTATAACATCATCATCAAACGTTAACATCAGTATTAATTCAAGCTCTTGAGAATTGAAATTTATTTTATAACTTATAATATTTAAAAATCGTAACGATGATAATTTTTAATTTTGTAACTTTGAATAAAAAAATGCTACATTATGTACGAATTATGAGTTTACTAAGCACTACATAAATATCGACCAAATCTGAAAATTTTGTACAATTAGAATATGTCATTAAATGCCTAAACCTTTTTGTTTCTACAAGTTACTATATGATGATTGAAATCACATTATCAATAAAATATTTCACAATCTATATTCAATGCTTCTTGTAATATTACATCAAGTTGGTCATACTCTACTTGTGCTGATGCCCAGTGTTGTCAAAATGAACATTTATGGACTATGTTCACATTGTCCATATGTTTTTATTTTGAACTGGACATTTTGTCCAAATCAATTGCATAATCTCACTTTCTTAATATTTCAAATGTAATGAATTAAAAACACAGAAAATCTCCAAAATATTTCAGCAATGAAGATATGAGCATTAACGCTATTTGGATTAGTCCAAGTCCGTTTTGTAAGTAATATAAATTAAAATTTTATTAGATTTTTTGCCTACGTATATTCTGAATACTGAAATAGCAGAATTTGCTCGAAAAATACTCCATGTTCGGCTTTAATTATCTCACTAGAATCTTCTAGCTCGTCAAGTAGTTCTGGGAAACCATATAAAGTTTGTTAAGAAGCATTATTGACATTTTTAACTGTGAAATGATTTGGTAAGGAGATCCAAGTTCTTAGTTCTTCTTTCATATTATGATATATATCTATATGATAATAAGAATATTTAACGAGATTTAGATATTATGGTGTTGTGTGGATGCCGGAAGCTAACAATTTCAATCTATTGTGAAAAAAGCCAATAATCTGAAACAAACTTCTCAATTAGGCTGTTGCCAATGTTGTTCTAAAGTAGTCTACATAAAGGATTCACCCTATTATATAATAGTTGCAATAATTTTTAATGCTAGAAATAGATAAAAATTGAGCTTTTTTTTTTTTTGAAAAGTATAATTAACGATAATATGAAAATAAAAGATCATGATTAACATCCCAATATGTCGTGAAATTTGCAATACGTATGTATTAATTGCATCTTAAAATATAAATTGTGCGTGTATGACATTGCGCAATGTTATGCACTACTTCTGTTCCAACATTCTTATCTTGCGTTAGAATGAATACTATATTTGAAAACCAGCCGGAAAACATCGACAGTCCATCAGATACTTCTCAACTTACCAAAAATATTACCCAATTGTGCTTAAAAGATGATTTACAAGACTTTTCACAATGTTTTCTAAAAAAGAAATTGTTAAAGAAATATGTAACCTCTTTAATGAAGAAAGATTGAAAGGCAAAAATTCTGATTCTATTTTTGAAATCTAGAACAATTTCTAATTAAAAAAAAGCAATATCCAGTTAATTTTATCGATTTTTACTTAGATATCCTACGATTCAAATCGTTCTTATCGTTATGGTAAATGGTTGAAAAGGATAAACACAAAGCATTCAATTATTAGCAATGATGAATATTTCTTATGGTGTATTTTTCGTTGGTGTCTGTTATGATTAGGAATTGGAATTGAAAAGGATGAACAAAAGGCATTTATTTATTATCAAAAATCTGCAGAGATGGGTGACGTTAGTGGAACACTTAATTTTGGATATTGTTATTGTCATGTAATTGGTGTAGAAAAAGATGAACATAAAGCTTTCATTTATTATCAAAAATCCGCAGAGATGGATCACGCTAGTGGAAGCTTTGCACTTAGTTTTTGCTGTGAAAACGGAATTGTAATTGAAAAGGATGAACATAAGTCATTCATTTATTATCAAAAATCTGCAGAGATGGGTGACGCTAGTGGAACATACAGAGTTGGATATTGTTATCTTCATGGAATTGGAGTTGAAAAAGATGAATGTAAGGCTTCATTTATTATCAAAAATCTGCATAGATGGGTGACGTGACGTTAAAGGAACATGTACTGTTGGATATTGTTATCTTTATGGAATTGGAGTTGAAAAGGATGAACATAAGGCATTCATTTATTATCAAAAATCTGCAGAGATGGGTCACGCTAATGGAACATATAATGTTGGATATTGTTATGATGAAGGAATTGGAGTTGAAAAGGATGAACATAAGGCATTCATTTATTATCAAAAATCTGTAGAGATGGGTCACGTTAAAGGAACTTATAATGTTGGATATTGTTATCATTATGAGTTTGAGTTGAAACGGATGAACGTAAGGGCATTCATTTATTATCAAAAATCTGCAGAGATGTGTAACGCTGATGGAGCATTTAGCGTTGGAAATTGTTATCGAAATGGGATTGGAGTTGAAAAAGATGAGCATAAGGCATTCATTTATTATCAAAAATCTGCAGAAATGGGTGACGCTAGTTGAACATATAATGTTGGATATTTTTATCATTTTGGAATTGAAGTTGAAAGGATGAACATAAGGCATTCATTTATTATCAGAAATCTGCAGAGATTGGTGACGCCTATGAAACATTTAGTGTTGGAAATTGTAATTTTTATGGAATTGGAGTTGAAAATGGATGAACCTAAGATCCTTAGCATATAATATGCATGTATGCAGCATACCATGCGTATGTATGGTATAGAAAAATACCATTTTGCCTATCTCTAGTATCAAAAGAATAATAAAATAATAGTTAAAGGATATTATAAGGATAACTAATATTGATATCAGGAAAGAGAAGTCAGGTATACTATAATTTATAATTCATATTATAATATTCACTTAAAATTATACTAATTAAATTTTTTTTACATGAATATTTTTTAAAAAGTTAAAATAAAATTTTTTGTATTAAGATTTTCATCTTATGTACTATGATCACTCTGATAAAAAATTTAAACTAAATCATAAAAACTCTGTCTATTTGACATTATAAACTAAAATATAATAATTTGGGTTATTTATCATGCACATATGATTATATCATTATTATTTCTGTAAATTTATAGTAGCTTGATCAATAACCTGCCCATTGTGTTAAACTTTAACTTGTTTATTCATCATCTCATCAAATAATGTAGGAAAAGCAAGTGAATAATTAGAAGTGCTAGGTGGTGTAATTTGTATAAAAATTTTTCTAAAAGTTTCAGAGATACTTTACCAATTTCTAGAATGTAATTATTACTATTAGGATCTGTGATACTTTTTGTGAACTGTCCTTCACAGTCGATACCTCCAGATTCAAGTTTTGTGAAAATAATTTGTCCCAAAATTATTTAATACAGCAACAGCTTTGGCACTAGTGGGGAGATTGCAATTTATGAAATATGTAAGTGAGAATACAAGATAGAAAGCAAATATAGATAAAATTACTAAAAAAGAGAATGGTTTCTTTAAAACAATTATGAATAATATTGGTTTCTTGAAGTTGTTAATGAGTTCAACTGATCTGAAGGGTTTAGAAAATTATTTATTTATTCCAGAAAAAATAAAAATCCATTCTTTTATATTTAAGTTTTGCTTACTTGGATGAATGGTATCATAATAAATTTTGAAGAATACAATAGTTGATTATCTGAAAAATTATTTAAATAAAATTAAAAATGTATATACTCTAAATTAGCTTGAATAATAAATATAATTTTATACTAAACAACAATAAATTAATATGTACCATAAAATTTTGTAATAGTGGACATGGGCATTATTTTGAATCTTGGTCCAAATTAAGCTTAATTCAAGCTGAAATTTGTAATTTCACCCCTGTACAGTATTTTGGATATAATAATTTGAATTAATGTTCCTATGCAGTATTAGAAATCATATGTTCTCATGTTTTTTAAGAATATTACTTTTAATCTGAGAACATTTACAAAATTTAAAATGTTCTCTATTAATTTTTTTTGAGAACATTAAGTTTGTAAAATATGTTCTCTATGTAAATATATAAAATAACAAAAATTATTTTTTATTAATATAGTATATTACTTTTAATCTGAGAACATTTACAAAATTTAAAATGTTCTCTATTAAATTTTTTGAGAAGATTAAGTTTGTAAAATATGTACTCTATGTAAATATATAAAATAACAAAAATTATTTTTTATTAATATAGCAGATTAAAATAATTAAGATCATAAATATTTAATTGTTATTTGGTTAAAATAGGAAAAAATTTAGTTGTTTTTGAAACATTTTGAATCATATAATTTATTGGTTAATACATTCTCAGCCTGGTGCAATTTAGACTTTATTATATAAACTTTGAAATACATGTAATATCAAAAGGTTTAGAGAGCTAATCTCACTATAATATAATTTTTACAAAAAAATTACTCAACAAATCTTTAGTTATTATGATTTTAAACTTTAGTGCTATACCTTAATATTTTATAGTGAAAAATTGTTTGAATCTATAAATTCACTTTAATAAAAAAGAATAATATATTATATTTACTATATTTATTTATTTATTTAAATATTTATGAGATGTTAATAGCTAATTTAAAAACTAAATATACAAGTTGACCTATATAAAAAACTCAGATGAAATTATAGTCTTATTATTATAAATAATTAGCTTTATTTATATAGTTTAGTAAAATAAATTATATTTTTTATTATTTTGATGTTAATAATTTTAAATATATTAATTAAAAATTAAAATTAAAAAATAACTAAAGATATAAAAGTATAAGTATGAGAAAGAGCATAAAAGAAAGAAAATAAAATTGGAAGATTGAGAAAAATAAGAAAGAGTGAAAATGTGAATGAGAAAGAGAGAGAAAAAGAGAAAAAGAGAGAGAAAAAGAGAGAAAGAGAAAGAAAAAGAAAAAGAAAAAGTGAAAAAAATTTTTTTCAAATTGAAAATATAAAAAAATTTTTGAGAACATTAAATTATATAAATATGTTCTTATGAGAATATAAATATCAAAACAGATAGAAGTTGGTAAGTTGTTACCCCCAAGTGGCAGGTCTAGATTTCAAATTCCACTGGTAATGCTTTTGAAAAAATAGACCTGTGTTCCGGTAACTGTTTCCTGTTGATTGGTTGGATATATTACCTGTAGTCCTTGGTTACTATCTCGTATAGTAGCTTTCAAGCAAAGTTGTGTTTTATGATACAGACAAATCCAAGGAACCAGAAAACGGAAACCCATTTGGCAAGTCCCAAGTAAGGAGGTAGAGAAGATCTATATTGGACTGAAGCTGAAGAACTGGGCGTCGACATCAGGGAAGGTCTACCAACCTGGCTGCCAGAGTTGTACTAGAGGAAAAAACCTATGTTATAGAAATAGGTACCAAGAGGAGAAAAACTATAATAGCACCTAATGCCGAGTAGATTAACCCTTCTGGGCCAACTGGATTGGATGTCTGGAACGTATTGGGGAAGGACCAGTAGGAAGGTAATAGTGGGTACTGAGGTTGAGTGAACCTTACAAGGTCAGAAGTAGATAATGGTAGCAGTTGCAGAATATTCCCTAACTGCAAGTAGGGTTTTTACAAACTGTATCAAATCAAACTTTAGATCAGATTTGGGTTTGATTGATTTGAAATCAAACCCAAACCCAAACTATAATTAAAAAAAATATTTGAGTTTGATTTGAAGCAAACTTTTAGTTAAATTTGAGTTTGGTTTGAATTTGAGTTTGAAGTTTGCAAACTAGTTTGGTTTGAATAATATAAATATTTTTATATTTTAATTGATAATCCGCTTGTCAACTGGAGAGTGATCCTATAGGCGAAATGTGGTGTGCTTCTATTTAAAAATTTTTTTACAAAGAAAATGATACATGTCCACTAATTGAAAGTTGTGAAGCTCATCTAGATGCATCAAACAGTAGTTAGATCATCCAAATCGGCCTAGTGAATGGCAAGATATCTTCAAAAACAATTGGCTGACTATATAAAAATCTGTGATGGAGATTATATATGAAAATCACTATAGATGAAATATGGCGTGCTTCTATCTAAAACATTTTTCTTACTAAGTTAATGATACATGCCCACTAATTAAAAGTTGTAGAGCTCATCGAGATTCATCTAATAGTTGGTTAGATCATCCAATTTAACCTAGCAGATGGCAAGATATCATCGAAAAACAATTGGTCAACTATATAAAATCTCTATGTAAACAAACATACCAGAAACATAGTACAAAGCACAAAATGGATGGTTCAGTATGAGTTTTGCATTTGTTAACAAAATCTGTAATCTGATTGGACTCTTTAATTTTGTATGATTTGTACTAAAAAGTACGTTGATCAGCTCTATATACACAATCTTTAAATCGTGACTTTATAAGCTCATTTGCGTGCTCACATGTAATGGCATTATTTGTTTTTTATTAAAATCAATTTTATTATGCTCAAATATTATTTTCGTTTTTAGATGAATAGAAAAGTAATGTATGCTAAATAATTGGTACTTTTTTAATAATTATTTTTATTAGTTATAGCTGTATCATCTTTATTATCGTTAGATATAAATTTGCATTAACAAGACATTTATAGTACAGTAAAATAACTGGATCTTATAACATTAAATATGATATATAAGCTAATTATTTGCTTTTTTTGAATATATTTATCTGTTTTTTTTTCTTTTTCCTTTTAACTGTTCTAATGCTTCTCTTTCTTTTTTTAGACTGATTTTCTTCTTCACTTACATCTAGCACCTTTATGTTTTCGTTAGTAAGTAATTCTTTTTCTTCTTCATGATTTGCATTGGATTTGGTAAAGATGAATGCAGTTTTGGAAGAAAATTAGCAATTAGTAGTTTGTGTGCTATCAGATTCAATATCATCAGCAATAATATCATTGATTGAGTGAGTCTTTTGTAATTTGTAGAGTAAAATTTCAGATACAGTGGGAGTATAGATTGAAGATTTTTGATAATTAGTATTTTACTGGAATCAAAGATTTGATAAACCCTGAGATGAGATAGTTATTTGCTGTTTTAATATTGATTCCTAATAAATCTAGATGCTTAAATCTAATAGACTAGGAAGCATAAAGAACTATCATTTCTATTTTGATATTAGATGATCCGGTAACAGTATTATATTCTAAGTATTTCATCCTGAAATGGATAAATTCTTCAGTTTTTTTTGGATTATGATTTTACATTAGCAGAACCATGAGATGAGCATCACATACAGGGACATCTGTCATATTGAATTCATGTTCGGGTTTTCCAGTATTGATGATGCTAGCATATGCGACAATTATGCATTCCTTGAATTTTCTACTACGTATTTACCAGAAAAAATACAATATCCCAGGATTGAATAGTTGAGGTGATTTATTTGATGAAAAAATGTTTCTATTTAATAGCATGCGAAATCTAATTATAAAGTTTATATTTAGCAACCCTATATGAACGCAATCAATTATTCCTTGCTGAAATAATAACAACAAGAAGAGAAATATGTAATGGCATATTCTTGTAAACCTCTGTAATTAAGAAAAAAATTATACTATTGGTGCCTGGCTTTTATATAAAACAGCCACAAATTTTTTTCAATAATGCATTAATAAATTATAAAATTGAATTATAATAAACAATGTTTAATTCTTATCACTTTGATAAAAATCCCTCAATTTTTAAAATTTTTCTGTTTTATAGTCCAGACAATTGTTCTTGCATTTGATAAACTCTAATTTAGGAATCATATGTATGATATTTTTACTAAAATGCAGGATTAATTCTTGAAGTTTGATTATTAGCTAGCTAGTTAAATTTTACTTTCAAGATTTCTAATTTGTCTAATTTTTGGAATATAACCTGTCAAATATATTATGCCTTGTTGATCATGTCAGTGATATACCATAGAACTACTCAAATTAATTGACTAAAAAATTTAACATTATTAGTCAAAATATTACTGGCTAATTCTATATATGTATTGAACAATATATATGATTGTTCCAGATCAACATTATGAATAAAATTTACGCCTATATGAATTCACACCACATGAATTACCTTTAAATTAAAATCTAGATATTGTGAATTTTTTTTAATATTATGAATCTTGTGTTATCATTATTGTATTATATAATTATTAAAATGTTTTATATACTTCTACTAAAGCCTACTATAATAGAATATGAATTATATTTTGGTTTAATGTTAATACCTGGATATTCATGTTTTCTTATCACTATTATCTCTAAGATTAAAAATGATTATTAATAATATAGAATCAATTCATAATTGCTCAGAAGAAATAGCTTTAGATTGTGAATTACAACAAAAAGCAAAAAATAATCCAATATATTCAAAATTCAACGGGTTAATAATGGTTTAGCAAATGGCTCTAGAGGATTAATCAAACAAATAATTATTGATAAAAGCTCAATTAATTCACTCACTCAAAAAAAAAATTTTATTATACTAACTAAACAAAATGTGTTATTGTAGAACTACTTGATTTAAAACCAAATATATATAATAGCTTACCACCAAACCATGTACCTATATATCCAGTAAAATGAGGCTGCACATATACTATTCAAAACTTGATAGATCTAAAATAAAAAGAAATTTTCAACGATTCCAACTTTTTTTAGTTCCAGCTTATGCTTTTACAGATTTCAAATCTCAAGCCTGTACTTTAGATAAAACAATAGTAGATTTATCAGGTACTACTACATCTAATAGTACATATTTAATACTTTCTGAAATACAAAAATTGGAAAACTTACTAATTATACGGTCTTTTAATGAGTCTGTATTGGATACTAAATTTCTCTTAGCTCTTGATGCAGAAATTAATCATCTAAATGATTGTGAAAAACAAACACAAAAATTATATTATTGGCCTCAAGATACTGAAACTTTTTAAAAATTCTTATTTTTTTATTTAGAATAATTAATAAATTTATAAATCTATACTACAGGGAAAAGCTAGGGGATAAAAAATTTTTCAAGTGCCGAATAACTCTTTCATTAGATGACAGTACTAAATAACCTATAGTAATGATACTGTAATGATGATGAAATTTCAGGAACAGGTTTCTGCCTAACAGGTTTTTTGCTTTTTATCCATTAGTTACATTATATATGCATGTTGCGTTCACACATGTAGCGAATGAAAATGTCATGCATGTATCATATGTATGTGCATTAAATTCTGCACTTAAACATTATGATGTGCATCTTATAGTACTATATTTATCTATTATATAAAAATTATTTAACCAAACATCTCTTTAACAGGTTTTCTATCAATTAAAGTGCATGACAATCACTATAAAAAATGTCTTTTTATTATTGTATTTCTAACCAAATATTTTATGATCTTTTTTTTATTACCTCGCAACTCAAGTTTCATCCTAATGCGATAATCACAGCAGACGAATTAATACCTATGAATCCTGTTAATAGTCATTGCAACAAGTTTTTTTATATATTGTGCATTAGGGTGTTCATTCACAATTAATATGGTCTGCAAACAGAATTTTTTTATATATGTTAGTTGATCATGATGACTTAGTATATGTTCGCTGTATAAATGTAGTTAATAGACGATTCTCCAGTCAACTGGTTCAAAAATTTTTTTTTATATATAAATTTTACTATAAGTGTGAATACATAGTATCTCTATCTAAAACTTTTTTTTATACTAAGTTAATCGCCTTTCTGGCTTAAGAGACTTTTTTAAAGCTTATTAAAATGTATCTAATGGTGGTTAGAGCATCAAAATCGGCTTGGTGAATACCAAGATATTTTTAAAAAACTTTTTTTTACTATGTAAATTTCTTTGCAAACAATAGTATTGTTTATAAAGAAATTTATATAGTAAAAGAAAGGTTTTTTAAAGATATCTTGGTATTCACCAAGCCGATTTTGACGCTTTAACTACTATTAGATGCGTTATAATGAGCTTTACAAAAGTCTCTTAAGCCAGAAAGGTGATTAACTTAGTATAAAAAAAGTTTTAGATAGAGATGCTGTGCATTCGCACTTATAGTAAAATTTATATAAAAAAAATTTTTGAACCAGTTGACTGGAGAATCGTTTATTAAGAAAAAAAATTATAAAAAACAATTTTGTTGACCAGTTTATTTATGGCATATCCCTGATTAGTTATCATTTCGATCTGTTGACTTCTGTTAGCTAACAAAAAAAAAAGATTTGTAATAGATCACCAGGGCGAGTATGAAGTTTAATTCTTTTCCCTTTAACGATAAATTTCAAGAGAATGCATGTTTAATTAACTGTAATCTTTTGTTTGTTTAATAAATACCAGGGTAAGTACGAAGTTTAATTTTATTCACTTCAATGATTGTTTTTAGTAGAATGTATAATTAACTATAATTATTTAATCATTCAATAAATTGCCAGAATGAATATAAAATTTAATTATGATTAACCCTAATCATTTAAGCATTCAATAAAATTACTAAGGTGAATATTATGTTTAATTCAGTTTACTCTAATGATTGTGTTTCAAGAAAATTATCTAATTATTCAATAAATCATCACAGTGAGTATGAAGTTTAATTCTGTTCACTTTGATGATTTTGTTTCAAGGTGATGTATAATTAACCAATCATTGTGATAGTAGTGGGAATAGGATTTATGACTAAAAACTACTAACAACACCTCTATCCAACTAAACCAATATCATTTAACTGCACAAAATAGCTGAACATTGAATTGGCAAGCAAAAAGAGGCATGGATGATTTGGTCTGGATCTTTGAGGTTCTTTAGCATCTTGCTGTGGCGTGGTCAAAGCAAAGCTCACTTTTCTTAGATTTCTAATAAAAGTCTTTGGTTGATTGATGGTTTTAAGTCTACTCTATTTATATATTTCTGCTCCTTTGTTCCTAGAATGTAAGGACATAAGGGCGAGAAGGTCCAGTTTAATTATTACATGATCACGAGATTAGGCTAATACAGGTAATATAAATTCAATGCATCGTAGAGAATTATCAGTTTATAGCACTAACTACTTTGGACTCAAAGAGCTAACACTTCTACTCTGATTTTGATAGTTAGAACTAGATCATATTTAACTTTACTAAAACTCACACTGAGTTGAATTACACTGAGTTAATTCTTTATTGAAGCAAAAAGGGTGTATTATATACTTTTTTCCCTCTTAATAAATACGTGAATTTTAGATTATCTCTACTAAGGCAAAACTAACTAGATTCTGTGTTTTACATTACTTTCTCTCCCTCTTAATAAAAAAATTTAGATAAATAAACAAAGTGCACAATAGGTTTTGAAAATTTTTATATATTCACAGAACAATTTGGAAAAATTTTTTTAAAATTGTACTATATGGACCACCCCCTCTTGAAGGGGGGAGAGGTAATGTAAAACACAGAATTGTTAGTCTCACTTAATTCTATTGAGTCATATCTAACTCACTATAACTACAACACCTTTAGGAACTGTATTGTGACTATATGTGGGCAAAGTTACTATATGAAAATCTATTGTTTATCAAAGAAGAGAATAAACCAATAGTAGCAGCGAAATGCTATGGCCAAAACTGAAAAGTGACTCTGGCATGTGCTGTTACGATGGGCTCATACAGGAAATTGTAGCAGCTAGGGTTCTAACATCCAATCCGGTTAACCGTTCAACCAATCAACTGAACCGAAAAAAATGTCAACCGAATTGCAATTTTGATAAACCAGTTTAAATATGCCAACCGGATTAATATAACACAAATGGGTCACCCGTTGAAAAATGGAAATACGATTTTTTTTATTATGTCGACCTGCAACAATATTTCTCATTACGGCGCGCTTGTCAAATTTAACTAATTTTTTGTCCTCAAATTTAAGTTTTGGGAACAAAATTATTTTTACAAATGCGCCGTAATATATAGATAATTGGATATCTGGGTCACCTGATTAGCATTACCTAATTACAATCAGGTGACCCATTTTAAACGGATAATTAGTTTTAGTTTCGGATAACCGGTTCCAATCGGTTTTCACCAGACGGGTCACAGTTGGAGATTTTCAATCCGGTTTGGAACCCTAGTAGCAGCACATTTCTATTCTATTTGGGGCTATGCTGAATCTAACAAACAATGATTAATACTAGGAGAAATAATACTATTAATACCATCATAATGATATAAATAGTGAAAAATATCCTAAATAAGCAATTAAAAAAAAGCTTGAGACGGAGCCCTTCACAACATATATGATCAAATTTGTAGATCATTGCATACCCATAGCATCAGTAATATTAAATGATCTGGTCATTTGAAAAATTTTAAATGACCTCAAATGACCTTGAAATGACTGGTCATTATAGGTCATTTGGATTTTGGGTTATTTGCAAATAACTTGTGACCAAATGACCATGGTCATTCACAAATAACCATGGGCATTTGCAAATAACCGGGTCATTTGAAGGTCATTTGGGTTATTAATAGTGATATAGTAGTCAAAGTCTGTGTAAACTTGATGATTGACATATAATCGCCCGTTAACATGTTAGTATGATAGATGTTAAGGGGTAAGAATTATAATATTCTAGATAGCACGCCAATGTAGCATCTACTTATTTCGCAGGTAATACAAACTCCTGGAGAGGAAATAGTGACTATTCCAGATCAGCCTGCCAAAAAATCTGAACATGCGCAAAAGAAGAAAAAAGTGAAAACTAATATTTAAATCGATCTTGGTGTAAATGACGGGAATGAAATCTTATATCTGTAGGTATCACTCTAACCCTATAGTCTCTAACCTTAAGACCTAACTCTAAGTTTTTATCTTACGTGCTAATTTTATTTACAAAATCAGATCCTTTTTTGGTTTGTATTACCCATACAAATAAGTAAAATGCATCAACGTGTTGGGCTTAGTAGTGTTAGAAAGCTCGTTAATATGCTAGGTAGTATCATATATTAAATTCAAATGTATATAAACAAATGAATTTGACTTTAATCAGGAAATTTTTACTAAATTAATTTTAATTAATTAAAAATCCTTTTTTGCTACAAATTTGCACAATACCTGATATACTTTTGATACGTCCTCATTATGTATATACGTTGTGAGAGGTTAAATGAACCTCCCATATAAGTATCGCAACTATACACTAGTAAGACTGAATAAAATCAACCAAACTACTCTAACAATGGTAAGGCTTCGATTGAGGCATGAATAGACTTGTTCCGAGTAACTAGGGTTGAATAGAGCTCTAAATTATGTCACGAGGCTCTAATATGAGGACACAGAATTAAAATTGATGGTTAACGTATGTGATCATGGAGTTTCTGAAATCAATCATGGTAATTTAGCACAGGCAGCTTTTGTTTAAAGGTAAATATTACTTTTGAGAACTGACTTAAAATAATCAAATCTTAGCGTGAGTATTAAATATTTAATATTTTGAACTATGTTGACTTTGAATTTCAAAATTTAATCAAGTTTTAATTAATTGTATTTCCACCAATAAAATTCAAATGACCCAATAGGTCACTTCATTCTTGAGATGACCCAATGACCAGTCATTGGTCATTTGAGTCATTTGGGTCATTTCAGGTCATTTAACATCACTGTATAGCATTGTCCGATTGCGTGATTGTAAAAATCATAAAAGATTATAAAATTCATCTTTTGGCCAAAAAATTTACTGTAATTTTCCTCAGCCATATCTATACTCACTAAAATTATTGCAAAATCACGCAACTAGACAACAATCAGTTAATTGTTCAATTGATTGAAGTAATTGTATAATAGGTTTGAAATGATCTACAAATTTGATCAAATAACTAGCATAGTAAGAAGTTTAATTCTTTTCACTTTAACAATTGTGTTTCGAAACAATGTATAATTAATTATAATCATTTAATTCTTTAATAAATTACAATACATTAACTAAATTGACTACTAGTTTTAATCCCTTAACACATGCTGAAGGCATGGGCTAATATGCTAGCTTAAAATGCTTCTTACTATTACTTTTATATAAATATATTTATATCTTGTTTAATACTATATTATAAACAATTCTATATAATAAAAAATACTCTTTAAATTCTAATTTTAAAAAAATATTTAACAAGTATGTTATTTAAAATATATCTACCTAAATACCAAAAACCTATTATTAATTATATTCTTAAAAATACAATTTATAATAATAATTTATTATATTTTTATATTCTGTAATTACTACAAATAATTATAATATAAAAAAAAGCTAATAATTACAAATCTTTTTTATAAAAAATTTAATAATAATTAAATTATACCTATTTCATTATTAAACCAAAATATAAAAAATCAAATAATCCAGAAAATTTAGATAACGATGGTCTTTTAACGCTTAACCAGAGGACTTCTGAATTTTGTGGAGCTGTGCAAGCTGGGCATACGGTGATTGCTGAGAAGATAATACACCAAATATCTCAGATCCCATTTCATCATCCCCCTCTGAGATATTAATTTCTAATCTTAACAACAATCTGATGCTAATTTATCCTAATAATGAACTACTACCAGACGATATTGACAATACTAGCACTAATCTAAATACAATTTCTTTACTAGAAGAAACTTCTACAAACAAAGGGTGTGGCGACTTAGAGAAGTTGCCAAGTTGTCACCCCCAAGCGGCAGGTCGAGAGTTCAAATCCCACTGGTGACGATAATAACCTTGGTCCTATCATCGTGAATGGGAGCTTTCGGGCGCAATGGTGTTTGTTACACCGCAAATCCAGGGAACCAGAAAAACAGAAACCCTTTGGCAAGTCCCGAGTAAGGAGGTAGAGAAGATCTAATAAGTGCTACCAAAATAAGGTTGTACTGGGTCGGAACGAACCTTATAAGGGCAATGTAGGTAACGATGTGGCCTTGGCGCAAGTTACTAAAGACCACGATAGTTATATAATATGGGACATATTCTTGTAAGTGGCTGGCAATTTCTATAAGGGTAAAAGTAGCCCTAAGGTCGGTAGTTATTATGAATAACCCTAGAAAAAGCTATAATATATACTGGCTTATAGGTAAAATAGTAATAGGAGAAGCATGGGTCAGAGAGTTTAAATAGGCAGGTCCTGTAGTTGGTCTGCAGGTATGACAGCTAGTGTAGAACCTTCGGGCGGACTACTTAAATTAGGCACCAAAAGTGCACGTGTGGCTGGTACACTCATTCATGTAACAAATATTACAAATATTCAATAAAACCGTCGGCCAAAGTAGACGGCCATTAAAAACAAAAAAAAAAAAAAAAAGAAACTTCTACAAACCTACACTCAGATACCTTCAAAGAATATAACCCACAAGCATGTTATAACAAATTTCTTTATCACCACAGATTACAAACCCTCACTTCACCACAAACTGTAGGCTCATTTTTAGAATATATAAAAGAAAACTACCCAATATACTATAGCAACCAATATATTAAGATCTCTATAAAACCTCATCCACGAATTAGTTATTACTTTATGGAGGCACATATTTATCTACCATATGAAGATTTCCAGCCAGGTCACTTCTTTTCACCCTTTGAGGACCTGCATGTATTTCGCAATCTTGGGCTAAATTCACATACTAGTTTTAACTCACATCCTAGCAATAATAGCAATTTTCAATTACTAGCTTCTATTGATGATTTCTTTGATCCTACACTTTCCTTTACCTTACTACCTCATAACAGTCTACCAACTACAAATAACAACCCTTTAATATCTTCAAACTCTCAATCTACTCGTGACTTACATATTAATATTGCTACCCACTATGTTAGAGGTTTTAATTCAGCTTCTAAGAGACAAATATGGCAAGATTATTGCATTAACTACAATATTTCTATTGCTTGTATTACAGAAACCAAAATTTCACACAAAACCAAACTCTCATTTTGTAACAACAATTTATATACATATTATTGGTAGGGTTCCACAATTTGATTTGATCTTCAAATATTTGAATCAAATATTTGATCAAATTCAAATACAAATTTGACTATATTTGATTTGATCAAATTCAAATATGGTCAAATTTGATTTGATTTGCACAAATATTTGATTTGATTTGAAAATTACTATTAAAAATTCAAATTCAAATCAAATTCAAATTCAAATATTTGAATCAAATCAAATTCAAATCAGGGTCAATTTGATTTGATCAAATTCAAATTGATCCAATATTTGATTTGATTTGAATTTGAGGATCCCTAATTATTGGGCTAATGCTGATAGTTCAATAGAAGGTGCTGCTATTATGATTCGTAACTATCTCAAACCTCATGTTCATAGCTGTTATACACACCCAGGAGGTGCAATTGTACTTGACCTTTTCTTTAAAAGCAATATCAAATTACGAGTTATTTCTGTTTATTTATCTTCAACTGATACTATCAAAAGAAATAATACTCAGAACACTGTTATTAACTGGATTTTACAAGCTCGACAACTAAATATTCATCTTATTATTCTGGGGGACTTTAATACACAGGACAATACTATAAGCTCTTCTTCTTCCAAATACAAACTTATCAACTTTCTATATCATACAAACATGTTTGACATAGGTGCCCATTTTAACAATACACATTATACTTGGTCAAATAATCTGGCTTATAGTAGAATTGACTATATATGGACAGATTCATTCAACATACAATTTATTCTTTCATATAACCTTGATAATAGTCAGACTAGTACTCTTAGTGACCATTCTATTCTTTTTTCTTCCTGGACATTTCCTAATGCTTATAGCAAACCTCCTCGTATGCATACTGGTGTTAGTCGAAGAATATTTAACTACAAATCTATGTCAACAGACCAGTGGACAGAGTTCTCAGTGTGTATTACTCAGCTATTTTTGCAGCACAATATACCCATTTCAGTAAATACTCATAAAAATATTGATACTACTTGGCACAAAATTCAATACTCTATTCTACAAGCAGCAATCCAATTAATTTCAAACAAAATATCTCGCAAACGTAGCTATAACCATAAATATATACCACACTGTACCGCTCTTTATACTGGACTCAAAAAACTTGGCCACCTTATAAAAAGATTAAAAATACCTCAAACTTTACCTTACACATATCAACTCACATATTCTTTTCATTAATTCCTACACTAAAGCCAATCTGGATCCTCTTTTATCACTTGATACTGCTAGTACTCAATCCTGGCTTCAACATGCCTATAAAGTCTGGAAACAAGTCTATTATGCATAACAGTTCACAGTTAGAATACTCTCTTCTTCTCTGACAACAAATTAATCATGCCTCTGAAAAACATGTGAAACTCTAACTTCCAAACCTAAACAAGCTATTAATAGCATTTTTGATCGGTACCAACCTCCTATACACTTTTTGAATATTAAACTTAATAATCAACTTGTCACAGAACCTAACTCAATCAAACAGCATATCAAATCACATTACCACAATTGGACTGCTCACAGACCTATTAACCAATCTCTCTTTGACAATTTTTGGTATCAAGATTATCAGTCTCTTCCTCATATCAATCCTGCCTGGTAGACCTCTCTTACTGCCTTATTACAGAAGAAGAAGTTCTTCAAACAATATCCAAACTTCCCAATGGCAAAGCCTGTAGTCCTACAGGAATTAGCTATTAAATGATTAAACACCTTGGTTCTCATAGTATTACTACACTTACTGCTTTGTTTAACCGATACTTTTCTGAAAATCGTATTCCTAAACTATGGAAACATGGAAGAATTTTTCCTATTCCAAAAAACAACACTTTTGAGGGTAATCTAAATCTTACAAGATCTATTAGCCTTATCGAACACATACGAAAACTTTATACAAAAATTCTTACTAATAGACTAAATCAAGTTTTCTCAAAACATACTATACTATCTCCTTATAACTATGTTGCACTTCCAAACAATAGCACTTCTATTCCCATTCACATTCTAAACAATCTAATTGAAGATGCAAANACTTCTATTCCCATTCACATTCTAAACAATCTAATTGAAGATGCAAATTTTAACCACAAAGAAATTTGGCTATTGTCTCAGGATATGAGCAAGACTTATGATTCTGTCAGCTTTACACTTTTCAAACATTCTCTTACTCGCCTTAATTTACTATCTAGTATAATTAACATCCTTTTGGATTTACTAACTGACAGACAAAATCAAATCAATACTAATCTTGGCCTTACTGCACCTTATCAGGTCCAGAATGGTATATATCAGGGTGAAACTATTACTCCTCTTCTTTGGAGAATTTACTATGATCCTTTAATTACTCATATTCATACAAATATACCCAGTTACTCAATTGGCACATCTTGGATAACTAATTTCAAATACCAGACATTTGACAAAATCCAAACAAAATGCTCTGTTCTGGCCTATATGGATGATACTTTTGGATTGCCTCTTCACAAAGTGAACTTACTAGAATGATCTCTATTGCAAAATCTTTCTATACTATGGCTAACATTCAAGTTATCCATCTAAATCCATTCTATCAACAAATTTGAAAGTAATAACTATACTCCTATTATTTTTAATAACCATGCCCTTCCATTATGTCATCATATCAACCTTTCAAATTTCTTGGATGCTGGTTTACACTTGACAACAAACAATCAAAGCAAACATGTCTGTTAATAACAGAATCTTCTCAGCTTATCAATATTGCCAGAACTAAAAAAATTACTGATACACAAGCACGATATATTATTAATACTATTATAATTCCTACTATGGAATATCGTATACAAAATATTGTTATTAACAGATCAGCTTGTAACAAGATTCTTTCACACCATATAGGTCTAGTCAAGCACAAGGCCAAACTAAGCTGCACTATTCCAACTAGTACACTTCTCTATCCTCAACTTTATAATACTAAAAATATTTGGGATATACAGCTCCAACACCATTTTCTAACTTTATTAAATGCTTAAATGACAACAACCTACTCAGTACCACAACTCACATTCGAATCCAGCAAATCCAAAACAACCTTTGGTCATTTACTAGCATCTTTTTACATTCTAATCCTTCTATAGATAGTCCTAACCGCTATACAACTAATTTTAAAATTATTCAACTTTTTAAAAATCTAGAATGGAATATTAACACTAATTCTAACTTTAATATTCCATTTACTATCAAAGAGGTATCAATTTCTCTTGAATCTATAATATTGTTATAGAATAGATTTTAGTTAATTTTGGTAGAAATTAGTTAGAAAATTAGAACTTAATAAGGAAATTTTGTAATAACTGTATTTAGTAATAGTGATATGTGAAATTGATGTGCAATGACACTCAATGATGCTTAACGACGCTTAACGACGCTTAGCGATACTTAACGATGCTTAGCAATGCTTAACGACGCTTAGCGACGCTTAGCTAAAAAGATATATAAACCCACTTATTTCCCCTAGTTTTAGACAGATCCAGACATTGTATTTTCTATTTACCTTTATATTTATTATCCTCCTCTCTTATTATTAATAAACTCTTTGGATTTCTAAGGAACAGACACCTTGGAATAGCCCTCTTGTTAAATTAATAAACCGTCTATTATCTCTTGTTGTTTTATACCGAACTGCCTTAAAAAAGTGTATAGTTTCTTACAGACATAAAGGAAACTATACTTCCCTCTTGCACACTGCTTCACGCCCAAAGTAAGGGATCTCAGGAGCCGTGTGATTGTTACTCTATCGGAATAAAAGAAGGCTTTCAGTACTATAACACTATCTTCACATTCTAAATATCCTACTTTCAAAAAACAAATTAGACATCATCATCTTCTATTTCTTGATCAACTCACCTTCTTTGACAATTCCTGCTTGCTTGATTGGAAACGTATCTCACCCAGACTTAACAAAATTCCAAAAGGCAAAATTCCCTTGTGGTTTACCTTTTTAGAGGACCAAACAACAAGTTATCATATGAACATACTATTTATTCACACTTCAATTTACCGCAAACCAACTATTATAGCTATACTACTAGACACTTCTCCAAATACACCAAACCTTGGCTTATTACTTTATTTGATAATCAAATAGTTATTGGTAAAGCACGTCGCCAATCCAGTTCTTCAGATTATACTCTTATTACATATTGGCAGTGCAATATCCAGCCACAATTTACACGATTATACACAACACCATACACAACACCACCTATTATACATCTTTATGCTCTGACTGCTCTTTTAATTCCAGTATTATTGCAAACAAATGTACTATTCTTATTCCAACAAGCCATGCTACCAAATTTTTTGGAAGACTCAATCCTAACAAATCTGTAAACCTAAATGCCAATTACCTTGACCTTATTTTTCAACTGCAGCAAGAAATCCAACAAGTATTCCAATATTACCAATCTTCTTATACCCACAGTACAAATACCTTTTTTCTTTCATTCTAGCCTGCACTTGATACTTTGCAATCTATTTGCCATTACAATAGTTATCTAACAGAATTAACATTTTATACTGATGGTTCTGTTATTGATCTGGGCAACTCTCAGTATTCTATGTGTATTGGCTGGATACAATTACATAACTAGAACATTTTACATACTTTTCAATCACAAATCAAATTTTGGTCATGTTCTTTTAAAGCTGAGCTAGTAGCAGTCCTATCAGCTATTAGCACTGCTCCTAGAAACTGTTCTATACAAATCTTTACAGATTCCCAATCTGTAATATCCAAATACAACAGCTTAATTCATACTATGCCTCTCTCTAAACCTTTTAATATACCTTATTGGTCTATTTGGAATACTTTACTAAACTTTATTAGATCATACAATCTTAATATTACTTTTCATAAAGTTACTGCACACCAAGATGATGAATTCAATAACAAAGCTGATCAACTAGCTCGCTGTCATCAAACTGCCCTATACCTTCTTTTTGATTCACAGAATATTTACAATCACAATTTTACTCTCTCTATTAATAATTTTCCTATTGAACTTCCTATCTGTCGCTGTGTTAGAACTATATGTTATGCATATATACTTGCTCTTTGGTTCTCTCAAAATCATTTTTAACAATGGCTACAAATATCACGATATATTAACTGGAATGCTACCTGGTTATATATTAATAATAACCAAAAAATTTCAAACTTTTCACATAGTTTCACTCTTCAACACTCAAATCTTTTGGAATTAAAATACTTTTAGATGATCTCCCTGCTCCACATATTCTTCATTGAAGAAATCCATCTTACTCTAATACCTGTCACCTTTGCCAACAAACAAGTGAACCCTTACACTGGATTATCTTTCCTACCTCTGAACCTTTATTTAAACTTATAAAAGACTCTTTAGCTCATATACTAAGTTCTAACAAACTTGAAATCTCTAATTTAGCTGCTGAGAATCTATATACTCAAATTATAAACTTGAATAGCTTTCAAATTCATCAACTTTCCAACCAACCTTCTTTGCTTTCTACCTTATCTGGTTTGATACCTTTGGATATTATCTCTATCCTATACAAACTTACTACATCTTCTAAATCTGCCTACTCCCTTACTGTTTTACTCTTACTTCATATCAATCAGCAAATTTATACAAATATTTGGATTCCATACTGTATTTCTAGATCTCAAAATCAAGCAATATACTCTCAAGCTTCACCTTCTCTCTCTAATACATTTTCTATACCCAATCCTTCAAAAAATATACAAGATAATCATAATCACATTTCTGACATTTCACTACAAAAAATTGAAACTTGGTTGTATAAATGGATCAAACTTTCTACACCTTCATCTGATATTCTTACATATACACAAATCTAGGTGAGCCTTGGCCACTCTGGTAGGTTTAGGCTGCAAATAAGCATTTAGGTTTACTTAGATATATGTCTGAGTTTTTATTCTTAGCATTAGATTTAAAAAAATAAAATTTCTTTCAGTATTGTAAAAAGTTTCTATTAGATTTAATAAAGATAAAAGCAAGGTCTCACCTTAACATTTAAAAAAAATAATAAAATAAAAAAATCATATAATACCAAATTTAATTTTATTACTAGAAATTACAATTTTTAAAATTGTATAATATAATCTAAATCTAAATTTTTATTAAATTTCACTTTTATTTAAACCAACTCATAAAAACTATTTATTTATATATAATATCTACACAAATATGATCTAATACTTAAATTCTTAAGCAAATATAACTTGTCATAATTAAACTTTTTCTATATTAAAGTATATATTTACTTTAGTACTATCAATAATCATATATTAAATTTTTTTTGTATAAAAAATAAAAATTATCTTTTTCCTAAATCTTACTTCATCTATTATGTTTTATATATTTTAAATTAAAATCAAAACTACCTATATTTTTAATTCTTATTTCAGCTCACTATTTAAAAAATCTTATTTTTTATTCATTTATTAATTTTAAACCCTATTATAAAAATAATACACAACATTTTAAAAACCAAATTTACATTCCTGGTTTTAGCGCGACTGCGTCATGCAGCTATCTTATTGTTTGCATAGAGATTTTATATAGTCAGCCAATTGTTTTTCTATGATATCTCGCCATCCACTGGGCTACTTTGGATGATCTAACTACTATTGGATGTGTCTCAACGAGCTCTACAACTTTCAATTAGTGGGCATGTATCATTAACTTAGTAAGAAAAAAGTTTTAGATGGAAGCATGCCACATTTCACTTATAGTGATTTTCATATGTAATTTCCATTACAGATTTTTATATAGTTGGCCAATCATTTTTTGATGATATCTTGCCATCCACTGGGCTGATTTGGATGATCTAACCACTGTTAGATGCATCTCGATAAGCTCTACAACTTTTAATTAGTCGACAAGTATGTTTAACTTAATAAGAAAATAGTTTTATATGGAAGCACACCACATTTTGCCTATGATTACTCTCCAGTTAACAGGTAGATTATCAATTAAGTAACTTGTTTAAAATATAAAAATATATTAATATTATTCAAACTCAAACTAGTTTGCAAACTTCAAATCAAACTCAAATCAAACTTAGTATATTATTTGGGTTTGGTTTGAATTTGATTATTTTTTATTTGAATTTGGGTTTGATTTTAAACTTAATAAAATTTATAGTTTGAGTTTGGTTAGATTTGGGGTTTGGTCAAACTCAAATCTAACTCGGATCAAACTTCAGAACCCTAACTGCAAGTGTAAGCCTCAGTAAATGTGTAAATTACTTAAGTGTAAGCAATACCTGTATGGGACAAAGGCTGCTTTTGCAAGGATAAACTAGTCCTAAAGGAGGGTTTGTTAGCATTCGGAGCTGTTCTTGACTGGCTAATGTACCAGAGAACTAACCTGGTGATACAAGTAGAGCTAGCAGCAGTGTCTGAAATTGGGTTGCGGAGTCTGCAAATCGCAACAAATTTTAAAATTTCGCAACCAAAATCTGAAGTGCATATGCAGATTCTACACATAAATTTGAAAATTTTACTTATAAATTTTGATTAAATGCTTATACACGCAACTAAATTTTTATAAGTTCTTATAATCCACAACTATTTTATTATTTAGTTGCAGCCCACAACTAATTTAAAAATTGAATTTTAGACACTGGATAGCAGGCGAAGCTTGATCCTTCAGTTGGGTTGCAGGTATGGCAGCTAGTATAGAACCTTTGGGCAGACTACTTAAATTAAACAACAAAAAGTTGTATTTGTGGCTAGGTGTACTCTTATTTATGTAACAAATATGAGGAGCCACTAGAAGTTTCTGAGATCCATATACTTGAATAAAAAGACTCCTACACATAGCAGTGGAATTTAATATAAAAAAAAATATTAAACCAGATTTTCAAGACTGTTTTTATAAACCTAAACTGAACTTAGATTTCAAGTTTAGGTTTAGGTTCAATATTGAACCTTAACCTAAACTTGAATATTTTTAAAACATATTTAGATCAGTTTGTATTAAACTTTTAGAGATAGTTCAGGTTCAGTCCAGGTTCAGTTCATAAGTTCATGAACATGTTAGGTTCAATTTAACATTTAAATAAACTAGTGCTTCTAGATTTGGGTCTAGGTTTAGTTTGATTCAAACCAGACTCACACTCTAAATTTTATTATTTCTAACTTTATACTAAATTTAAACTTATTATAAGTTTGGTATGAGCTGGTCCAAAGTTTACAATCTAGGTTTAATTTGAATAAAAATATATATATTTTTGGATATTAAACAAGTTTACTTAGAGTAAAAAGCATAAATCAATTAGTAAAATTTAAAAAATCATAGCATTTTGTATAATTTTATTAATAAAATTATTAATAATCTCATTTTATATAAAATTTTACTAATTAATTATAACTTCTTGCACCAAAAAATAATATCAAATTGGCATATTTTATTTTACTTTTTTTAAATTGGTAAAAAGGATGTTTAATTTTAAAAATTTTTATCAAAAATTCAAAATTTAGCATCTTTGACACAAATTTTAAGGAGAATAAAATAAAATATATCAATATAATGTATTTTTTGGTGTTAATCAAGTTTACTTAGAGATAAAAATTAGAATCAATTAGTAAAATTTAGAGAATCATAAAAATATATATAATTTTTTAATGCAATTATACAAATTTCTATGATTCTCTAAATTTTACTAATTGATTCTAACTTTTTGCACTAAGAGAAGTGCAGCAAATCACATAATTTTTTAGAGGAAGGAGGTCCCTACTTTATTATATTATATATATATATATAGTAAAATAGCTAATAATATTGAAGTATTTATTATAATAAAAATTTGCAGAAGGTTCTATATTAGATATAATAAGTCTAAATTTTACTATGTCAATTGAAAATTATCGATTAAGTAAACTTGTTTAAAATATCAAAATAAACATATTTTAAAATTTTTATTAAATTTGAAAAAGTTTTTATTATTTAGCTTTTAATTTTTATATTCATCAAATGTATTTTTTAAAAATATTAATTTTTTTATCAAAATAAAATCAAAAAGTCAAATAATAAAAAGTTTCTTAATACTAATGAAAATTTAAAATAAATATATTTTGACTTCTAAACAAGTATATTAAGTGACTTTAATCAATTCACATAGTAAATTTTAGACTTTTTATGTAGCGACTATTATTGATTGTAAAATCAAAGACATTTTTTAAATTTTTTAATACTATAAAAGATAAAATTTGATTGGTCAATAGTCTTACCACAGGGGGAAGGTAGTCAGATCTATGTAAACCCTAATTAATTTTACTTGCAATATGTTTATATATATATATACTAGTTTTAAAAATATATATTTGGTATTGCTCTAATGAAATATGATTAATCAAACAGACTGTAAAATAATTATAATTCAAAAAGAATAATAACAACAGTTGATTTTTTTAATGCATATTATAAAGAAAACACACCAAATAAAATAAATAAGCCAAAGTCAACACTTTGAATTAGAAACATTTATTAATATTATTAATGTAAATTAAAGAGTAAAAAAAGTTTATAAAAAATAAAATTAATAAATAGCATTATTGAAGCTAGTGTTGTTTCTGAAAAATGAGCTCCCTTTTTGGATGTTTTTGAACACAAAAAATCTGGAGGTAGCTATATTATTAATTTTAGTCAATTGCAAATAGTTGATACATAGTAAAGTTTAAATTTGTAAATCAATTATTAGCACTTAAATGAACTTGTATGGAAGGCTAAAATACATATATACTAAAAGTTACATTATAATTAGAGTATCTTTTATTATTTGACTTTTATTTATAAGTTCAACAAATATATTTTTGTTAAATGTAAAAATTAAAAACCAATTAATAAAAACTTCTTCAAATTTGTTAAAAATTTTAAGTATGTGTATTTTGATCTCCTGAAAAAGTTTACTTAAGCAGCTATAATCGATTTGTACAGTAAACTTTGGACTTTACTATATAGCAACTATTATCAATTGTGAGATAGCTTATTTTTGGATCAAAAACATTTTGAGTTGTTGACCAAAAGAGAGGTGGTAGCTTATTTTTAGAGGTGGCAATATATAAAGTAAAGCTTTTGTCATCATATTATTAAAATTGTCCAATAAAATTATTGGACAATTGGACATATGTCCAATTGACTATTTGGACATATGTCCAATAAATCTTACAATTTATTTGGACATTGTCCAATCCCTGAAGGTCCAAAAAATTATTTGGACATTTGAACTATGTCCAAATGTCCAAATGTCTGATTGTCCAATTAAATTTATTTGGACATTGTCCAATATCAACCCTGAAATTAACTACTTAATTAAATATTTTTTAATAATATTTTAACTTATAGGCTACTTGTTTTAAAAACTCATAGCTTTACATAGCTTTTAAAGTTTATACATTTTTTTTAAATTTGAATTTGCTAGTTTAACCTAATTTTTAGCACATTTACTAGTAATTTTACAAAATATTTTTGATTATAAAAAAATTTTTACTAAATAAATATATTTAAACTATTAATAAATATAAATATAAATTGTTAGTTTTAATTATAAAGTTTTATTTAAGATTAGATTAATATATAAGAAATAATCTAAATTTGAAATTTTTGCAAGTAAATAACATATTACTAATATATCCAATTTATATATAAAAATTAGATGTAATTTTTTTAAAATTTAAAGTAATGTAACTTGAGATATACTGATTTAGTATTAAAAGACATTTTGTAATTGAAATTAGATAATAAATATTTATAATTTTGATTATGAATTTAGAAAATTTAATTAGTAAAAAAATTTTTTAACTCTAGTTAAACTCATATGGCTTACTATGTAAAGTAATAATTTGTATAAATTTTTAAAAAAGCTTATAATATAAGTAATAATTATTATAATATAACTAATTAATATTTTTTATAACAAGCCTATACAATTGTTTATTTATTAAAACTTTTAATTTGCCAAATATATTAATAAATTATAATTATAATTGACTTTACAAATATACGAAATCTAGTACATTGGAAATCACAAAAAATACAATACATAAAAAAATTTTTTATAAAAATTTTATTGTTAATTTAAAAAAAATACTGCTAAGCAATTTTTGAATACTTATTAGATTTTTGTATATAAAAAAAATTGATCTAAAAATCTTTTTAAATTTTAAATGTATTTTTTAAAATAGTACAAAAGGTAAATCCAATCCATTAAAGATTTAAAAATGATATCAGCAAAAGTTGTGAAAATATCAGTTCCCAAAAAAATTATATGCAATTTTATTAGATATTATTCTGAAAATGGTTATATAGCGCCTACAAATAATCTGACTTAAATCTGACATAAATCTGACATTAATTTTATCAGCTAGGGAGGACAAGTCCATTTTATCAATAGAAATAAAAAAAAACTGAATACTTAACTCTGCTAGTGGACTAATGATAACTGATACAATTTCAAAGAAAATATGTAGTAAATTATTTCTTCTGGAAAATTTGATCCACATCCAAGTTGTCACTACAGCTAGAATAACTCAATCTTATATATGACTAAATAATCAATCCATCCGGTAATCAGATTTTTTAAATGACCTGTTTTGGGAACTATGACAAAAAGTACAAAGAGCGCATTTAGAAAGGACATGTAATTATGAAGCTGATTGTTACAACCATTAATATATTTCTTCTGGAATTCCTGTGCTAAAACTATATTTAGGTATTGCGCTGTGAATTAATATGTTCCTAATTATTATTGTATTTATTATGATATTAAATAATTTTATTGTATTTAATAATTCAACGTTAAAATGACTTTATATCTAGTTTATAGAGTCTAAATATTTGTGAATAGTGAATTATTTATTATGTTCGGGTACTCATTTGAGATTTAGATCGATTTTATTATATTTTAAATTTTGATTTTAGCGAATTTTCGTTTAACTACATTGACAATGGTATGCATAAAATAACAATTTTATTGCTATAATGATATATTTTAACCATCTATTACTAAAATATTTTATTAATTTGTGTATTATAATACAAGTCACTCTCGTTATAGTGAAGTTCTCGGGCTGTAAAATTTCTTCACTATATTGAGAGATTCACTATATCGAGAGCCTTTTATTATAGTAATAATAATTCTGTTCTAAAAAAATTCTTCACTATAGCCAATCTTCACTATATCGAGAGTTCACTATAACGAGAGTGACTTTATTACGATTTTTAAAAAATTTATAAATGATGCTAACTTGTCTAAAAGTAATTATAAAAGAAATTTATAGAAATTAACAATTAACAACAATATGTTCATATGGTACGATTGTAACATAATTTTCTATTTCCTTTCTAATAATATCATTATTATCAAAATGTAAATAGCCTAAATTTCTGTATATACCTACATAATTCAAAGTTCTATTTCGTTTACAGAATTTGATTAGCGCTCTAGCACTTTTCAGGTCATAAATTAGTAGCTTTCTTAATGGTGCATTACAGTGATTGAGCAAAATATCCATATATGATTCTAGCCAAGAACCTCTTAAATCAAGGTATTGCAATTTTGCCGGCATTATTTCTGCAAACTGAATAACTAGTATTTCTAATTCTTCAGTTGGTATGTCATAAGTACGTATGTCATAAGTACAGCATAACGTAAGAAATTGAAGTTTTCGTAAATTACCAATAAGATCAATAAGCTCTAGGAATTGTGGAACAATCAATAATTGAGATGTTGAGATATGTAATGTTTGGACAGAAGGATTTAAGTGCATCTATTAATAACGATTCATCCAAAATCGCATAGTCTACTGATTCAAGTTTTAATCGTTGTAGTAATATGCCGGACATTTCTAAAATTTGTACTATATCCGATGCATAAATTTGCAAATCATTAACCTCTAAAGTGCTGATTTTAAAATTTAATTTTTTCAATAGATTCGGATCGCAAGACCTAATTTCTAATTTTTTACAATTTTTTAGGAACTCAAACTCTGCACTATAATCACAATATTCTATTATAACTTCTTGTAATGAGTTTTTTTGACTCTTTAAAGAAGAAATGATGCCGTGGAATTCATTAGATTCTTCATTACTTATCCTAAATTTTCTAAGATACTCTTGTGAATTAATAAAACATATAAGAGCATGAAATAGTTGTGGTTCATAATCCGAAATAAATCTGTCAAGCTCCAAAACACTAATTTTTGTGGCATTTTTTGTCAATATTTTTAATAATTTAGCAGCACTTTCAATTCTGAAGCCTACTAATGGTTCATTCAAAACTAAATCTTGTAGTTGTGAGAAAAATTGCTCATTTTGCTCTAATGAGTTAAATATCTCTGGCATAATTTCAAGAAAAATAGACAAATTTAAACCTAATGTATTCAAAGTGGCTCCACTTTTAATAAATAGTTTAAATAATAAATTAATTATGAAATTCTTCACTAGACCGTTATGATATGGAATCCATTTAGTAATCCACTTATGAACCTTACTTTCTAAATGAGATAAATCAAGAACTTTTAGAAATCTTTCATAATTAAATAGTGTCTTGGGAAAATTTTCATTTATTCCAAATTCTTTCAAAATAAATTTTTCATTTTCGTCAAGTGATGAAATGTATTGAGAAATAAATAATGAGTTTTGTTTGATTGAAAATGGATCTTGACAAAGAATAGGAATTGATGTTTTACACCAATGTCGGCTCACAAGTGCACAAGAGTATAAGGAATAAAATTCATTATTTAAATTATAAAGAATTATTTCCATTATTTCGGGCATATCGCCCATAAATATTTTTGATGTCATGATTACTTTTGTGTTTACGTATTAAAAGGAAGGATTTCTGTTGCATGTTCTGTACGTATGGCTTATTTATAGTGTTAGGGTGCACACCCCAAAAATTGGTTTGGCTCCAATTTTGACCAATCAAAATTAAAATCAGGTGTAACGTGAAAGCCAATATGTAAAAATTAGTCGGGTTCATAACAGTGCAGCATTTATTAGTAAAACTTCACTAATTGGGATGCAGAAAATGAATTTGTAGCTAAAATTTAGAGCCATTCTTGTTTTTTGTAAGGCCACACAAAAGTTAATTTTTCGTTTTGCATAGTCTTGGTGTTCCTAAATTTCAGCCGGCAGGTCGGTAATTTTTTTCAATCTACTGGATTCATATTCACAACTAAGGCCACGCAAAGTTAATTTTCGTTTTGCATAATATGGAATCGGAAATTATGATTATTTTTTTTTTTTTAATCGGACCTATAGGGTAATCCCAAAATTTTTTTTTGAAAAAATCATGTTGGCAGATTATTCAAAACAAAGAATTTACTTTGCGTCCAACTAAATTATAGCTTTATTGGGAACTAAAACTACGAAAAATGCTTGTATATTTGGACCATGCAAAGTAGGTGCTCGATTAAGAAACACCACTTTGTCTTTGATAACTTGCCGAAGAAGGAGAAGATCTTAGAAGCTGCTTAAGGTTTTTTTTTGAACAAAAAATTTTGATCGAGGCATCCACCTAATTAACTTATTTATAAAGCTCTAGAAGATTAAAAAATTAGGTGTCAAAAGTTTTAAAAACATTAGTAGTCTGCAAAATTTTTTTTAATAAAATATTGAACGAAGAAACCTTCCAAACTGTCCAAATTTTCTATATATCTATATATATTTTTAATAAAAAAATTTTTATCGAAAAATTTTATTATAAAAATGATTGGACGTGATATACAACTTTTTTTGGTTTTTTTTTCGCCATGCTGGGCCATGCTAAGTCAAATTCGATAAACTATTTTTTGTTTTTATATGGATGAAATGTTAATATTAATAGAGTGAAATTTATTAATCATACATTTTTTAAATCCAAATAGTATCCAAATATGTGACAAATACTATTACTAGAGATTGAAATATACATTCTTGCTCATTAAATTTTTTTTAAATGATCATTCGTTGGCCGATAATTTTAAGAGAATTTATTTAGATTAATGACAATAAAAAATGATGTATTTTAACCATTGTATTACTAATTATTGCTGTAATATTTATTTATTTACCTATTAAAATATTATGGCTTTTAAAAATTTAAAAAAATTTATAAATGATATTAATTGTCTAAATATAATTACAAAAAAAAATTATAGAAACTAGCAATTAACAATAATATGTTCATATGGACCAATGTGACATGATTTTCTACTTCCTTTCTAATACTATCATCTAATTCATAATATACTTCTTTCTTAATCTTATTATCCCAATTTAAATATTCGAAATATCTGCATATGCCTACATAATTCAAAGTTTTATTTCGAATACAGAATTCAATTAGCGCTCTAGCATTTTTCTCGGTTTTAAGGTCATAAATTATTAGCTTTTTTAAAGATGCGTTGCAATGATTGAATAAAATATCCATATATGATTTTAGCCAAGCACAACTTATGTTAAGGTATTGCAATGTTGACGGCAATATTTCTGCAAACTGCTTAACAATTACTTTTAGCTCTTCTTCTGGTATGAAACAGTGCAATTTAACGTGAGGAATTGAAGTTTTTGCAAAGTACCAATAAACTCTAAGAGTTCTGTTGAAAATTCAATATATGAAATGTTGAGATATGTAATATTTGGGCAAAAGAACTTAAGCGATTCTAGTAGTAGCGATTTTTCCAAAATTTCTCTACCTAATGCTTCAAGCTTTAGTCGCTGCAATAATAGGCAAAATTTCTACTAAATCCGATGCATCAATTTGGAAATTAACGATCTATAAAGTGCTGATTTTATAATTTAAAATTTTCAACAATTTCGGATGGTCACAATTCCTCATACGAAGAATTTCTAAGTTTTTATTATTTTTCAGTACCTCAAACTCTGCGCTAAAAGCACAATTTTCTATGTTAACTTCTTGTAATGAACTTTTTTGTTTCTCTAAAGAAGAAATGATTTCGTAGAATTCATTAGATCCTTCATTACTTATGCTAAATGTTCTTAAATAATCTTATGAATTAATAAGAACATGAAATAATTGTGGTTGATAATCAGAAATACTTTTGTCAAGTTTCAAAGCACTAATTTTGTGGCATCTTTTGCTAATATTCTTAATAATTTAGTAGCGCTTTTAATACTGAAGCCTATTGTTGTTTCACTCAAAACTAGATGTGAGAAAAATTGATCATTTTGTTCTAATGAGTTAAATATCTCTGGTTTAATTTCAAGAAAATTAGACAAATTTAAAACTAATTTATGCAAAATGGCCCCACTTTTAATAAGTAGTTTAAATAATAAATTAATTATGAGATTCGTCAATATGAGATTCGTCAATGGTCCGTTATAAAATGGTTTCCTAAACAAGATAAATCAATAACTTTTAGAAACTTTGCATAATCAAATAGTGTCTTGGAAAAAATTTCATATATTCCATATTCTTTCAAAACGAATTTTTCACTTTCGTCAAGTGGTGAAATGTATTGAGAAATGAATAATGAGTTTTGTTTGATTGAAAATGGATCTTGCCAAAGAATAGGAATTGATATTTTACACCAATGTCGGCTCACAAGTGCGCAAGAGTATAAGGAATAAAATCCATTATTTAAATTTTTAAGAATTTTTTCCATTATTTCGGGCATATCACCCATAAATATGTTTGATGTCATGATTACTTTTGTGTTCATTGAGAGGATTTAAGTCACTTATTGATGCATTTACAGTACGTATGTACGTACGGCACGGCTTAGGTTGCACACCCCAAAAATTATAATTTTTTGACCAATCAAAATTAAGATCAGGTGTAACGTGAAACATTAGTCAGGTTTAGAACAATGCGGTAAAAACATCACATTAATTAGGTAAAATTTAGAGATATTATATTTTTAATTTTATTTTATTTTTTTTTAATAAAATACTTCGCTTAGACTTTTTACGTTATATATATAGAACCATAATGGTAAATCTGGATTTGAATCAATATAAATACAGTAAATTTGCAGAATATTCTGACTTTGCAAGGTAGTTTATAAATACAGTAAATTTGCAGAATATTCTGACTTTGCAAGGTAGCTAATGATTACTGATTTTATTAGTTGAATATTTCTTCTAATTAAATTTAATTCTCAGAATTTTCGACATATTGAAAAAGTTTCTTGAGAACGCCCTTTATCAACAATAAGATCGGCTATTTGAATATAAAAAACGTTAAAAAAGCATAAAAATTCGTAAAACAATAATACTAATACTCAGCATTCTGATTACATTTTCATTAGCAAAAATTTTTTTTGAATTCTATTATTATTTTTAACCTTTTCGCATTAAATAGTTTCAAACCAGGTCGGTAATTTTGATTTATATTCACATGCAAAGTTGATTTTCGTTTTGCATAATACGGATCAGGAATTATGTTTTTTTTTTTTTTTTTTTTTTTTTTTTTTTTTTTTTTTTTTTTTTTTTTTTTTNCAGACCTATCGGATAATCCCAAAATTATTTTTTGAAAAATTCGTGTTGGAAAATTATATGAAACAGTATAAACTTTGCGCCCAGTTTTTATTGGGAACTAAAACTACAAAAACCCCTTGTATACTTGGACCGTGCAAAATAGGAGCCACAATTAAGAAGTACCACTTTTTCTTTGATATAAAAAATTTTTTATCGAAACTGATCGGGTTGGGGTGTTCGATATCTTCAAAAAACTTTTACTATAAAAATGATTGGCATGTGATATACAGTACCAACTTTTTTTATTTATTTTGTTTTTTTCGCCATGCTGGGGTCATGCTAAGTCATATTCGATAAACATTTTTTTGTTTTTATACGCATGTAAATATAAACATAATATTAATAGAGTGAAATTATTTAATCATAGATTTTTTAAATCCAAATATGTGACAAGGAATAGACATTCTCGTTTATTAAAATTTGTTTAAATGCATTCGTTGGCTGATAATTTTAAGAGAAATTATTTAGATTAATAACTACAAAAAAAAATGATGTATTTTAACCATTGTATTACTAATTTATTTATATTAAAATATTATGACTTTTAAAAATTTATAAATGATATTAATTGTTTTAAATGTAATTATAAAAATTATTTTAGAAATTAGCAATTAGCAACAATAAGTTCATATGGTACCAATGTGACATAATTTTCTACTTCCTTTCTAATACTATCATCTAATTCATAACATACTTCTTTCTTAATAGTATTATCCAAATTGAAATATTTTTTATATCTGTATATGCCTACATAATTCAAAGTTTTATTTCGTATACAGAATTCAATTAACGCTTTAGCATTTTTCTCGGTGTTAAGGTCATAAATTATTAGCTTTTTTAAAGATGCGTTGCAATGATTGAGTAAAATATCCATATATGATTTTAGCCAAGCACAACTTATTTTAAGGTATTGCAATGCTGACGGCAATATTTCTGCAAACTGCTTAACAAGTATTTTTAGCTCTTCTCCTGGTATGTAAGCAATGTAATCTAACGTGAGGAATTGAAGTTTTTGCAAAGTACAAATAAGTTCTAAGAATTGTGTTGACAATTCAAAAATATATGAAATGTTGAGATATGTAATATTTGGACAAAAGAACTTAAACGATTCTAGTAATAGCGATTCTTCCAAAATTTTTCTGCCTAATGCTTCAAGTTTCAGTCGTTGCAATAATATGCCGGACTTTTCCAAAACTTCTACTAAATCCGATGCATCAATACCAATTGGGAGATTAACGATCTCTAAAGTGCTGATTTTATTATTTAAAATTTTCAACAGTTTCGGATGGTCACAATTCCTCACACGAAGAATTTCTAAGTTTTTAATATTTTTCAGTACCTCAAACTCTGCGCTAAAAGCACAATTTTCTATGTTAACTTCTTGTAATGAGCTTTTTTGTTTCTCTAAAGAGGAAATGATGCCGTGAAATTCATTAGATTCTTCATTACTTACGCTAAATTTTCTTAGATGCTCTTGTGAATTAATAATACATATAAGAACATGAAATAATTGTGATTCACAATCAGAAATAAATCTGTTAAGTTTCAAATCACTAATTTTTGTGGCATTTTTTGCTAATATTCTTAATAATTTAGTAGCGCTTTCAATTCTGAAGCCTTTTGATGTTTCATTCAAAACTAAATCTTGTAGTTTTGAGAAAAATTGATCATTTTGTTCTAATGAGTTAAATATCTCTGGTTTAATTTCAAGAAAATTAGACAAATTTAAAACTAATTTATGCAAAATGGCCCCACTTTTAATAAGTAGTTTAAATAATAAATTAGTTATGAGATTCGCCAATGGTCCATTATAATATTGATATGGTTTCAATTTAGTAATCCAATTATAAACCTTACTTTCTAAACGAGATAAATCAAGAACTTTTAGAAATCTTGCATAATCAAATAGTGTCTCGGAAAAATTTTCATATATTCCATATTCTTTCAAAACTAATTTTTCATTTTCGTCAAATGACGAAATGTATTGAGAAATGAATAATGAGGTTTGTTTGATTGAAAATGAATCTCGATTGATTGAAAATGGATCTTGCCAAAGAATAGGAATTGATATTTTACACCAATGTCGGCTCACAAGTGCGCAAGAGTATAAGGAATAAAACTCATCATTTAAATTATTAAGAATTTTTTCCATTATTTCGGGCATATCACCCCTAAATATTTTTGATGTCATGATTACTTTTGTGTTTATTGAGAGGATTTAAGTCCGCATGTACTGTACGTACGTACGACTTATTTATAGTTTTAGGTTGTACACCCCAAAAATTGTTCTTCCTCCAATTTTTTGACCAATCAAACTTAAGATCGGTGTAACGTGAAACCATGAGTCAGGTTTATAATGCAGGTAAAAACATCACAATAATTAGGCCGCAGAAAAAGACTTCTTAGATAAATTTAGAGAAATTTTTGATTTTTTTTTTTAAGTAGCTTCGCTTAGACTTTTTACGCTATACATATAGCATATGTCGTTATCGAATATAGCAATCTGCAGAATATTCTGATTACTAGGTAGCTAATGATTACTGATTTTATTAGTTAAAATATTTCTACTAATTAAAATTAATTCTCAGAACTTTCGACATATTGAAAAAGTTGCTTGAGAACGTCCTTTGTCAACTATAGGATCGGTTATTTGAATATAAAAAACGTTAAAAAAGCATAAAAATTCGTAAAACAATAATACTAATACTCAGCATTCTGATTACATTTTCATTAGCAAATTTTTTTTTGAATTGTATTATTATTTTTAACTTTTTCGCTTTAAATAGTTTCAAACCATCATGATTTATATTCAATGAGCTTTTTTTTAAAAAACTAAGTATGCATTTAAAAAAAAAAAAAGTATAATAAGAGGATTATTAATTGTCTTATAATTTCTGCATGTTTTAATTGATAAAGTATCTAAACTTAAGGTATTTCTATATGTTTATTCCAAACTGCTTGCTTATAACCACATTCGATGTGGATGAATATGTGTGTAATGTTGTTAATCTATACTCTTGGTACCTGATAAATTCAATATTGAGACAATTTATCTAATGGACAAAGTCCAAAGGATTGTGAATTGCAAGGGCTTTATTATGTTTTGGGGGCAGCATTTGTAATTCAAGTCGACTTAAATATATTTAAGATTTGATTTTTGGCGGTTTTTTATACCTTTAAAGATTCGATAATTTAAACTTATATATTCTGCAATTCTCCATAATGTAATTTTAAGAAATACAAATGTTTCATAAATCATATTATGCATTTTATTCTTGAAAAGAATAATATAAATGCTCTCAACCCTTTAATCTACAAAATACTTGATTAATTACATTTTGTTTCAATCTAATTATGATAATAATTATTTCGCTATATTCATATTGCATGTAAATTATGTAATTATAATAATAAAGCAAAAATAAAATTTGTTTAAATCCAGAATTTTAAGATAATAATTTTAAGGGTAATCCGCAGTTAAAGGGTCCATAGAAGTGGAATGCCGTACATAGAGATGTGATCCGTTATCCGTTTCCATCCGTTTTCATATTAAAATCCGCGGATATCCGCGGATTTTAATATAAAAACGGATGAAAACGGATAACGGATCACATCTCTAGCCGTACATTTCCGATCATAATAAATTAATTCGAGTTGACGTAAAGTCAACAGATCGAAAAGATGCTAAGCATGTTGATGCGCATCGTGGAACCATCAACCAGAACAAGTCCGGTCCAGATAATCAAAGGAGGTGAGTATGATTTGAATAAGTTTCCATAAACAGTAATCACTAACTTGATAAAGGCGACAATGAGAACAAAGATAAATCCATGGGAAACGCACTGGCCTTACGCCAACGATTGCTCAACTGCGACAGGCACTATTTCGACCCAACCCTCCCTCCCAAAAGAATCCGGCCATTCTTATAATATCAATATAACGTGTTTATACTGACGGCCAGCCGGCATTATGCAGGTAGTCAGCGTTAAGCCACACAAACACAACAAACTCGACGATTTTACATGGCCGTCCCAAAATTTCGGGTCGGATGCTTAAGATCTAGTAAAATTTTTTTATGATCTTTGGGCAAAATTGATCGATTCCGATCCTGCCGACTATGATTCCGATGCACTCCGACGTATCCCGACCGGAATTTTGGAGACTCCGTATAAGTTGAACTCAACTGCTATATAAGCAAATATCAAGCCTTTAGATTAATGATCAGTATTGATCTCCTCTAAATCCGTTTTTTTAAAAAAGGTAAATGAAATATGAAAAATTCGCAATATATACTTGAAAATATGGTTAAAATTTTTTTTTTTCAGAAATACTAGCTAACGTGAACAATGTCGCAGTCCTCATCAGCCAAGCAAAAATCGAAAGCCGAAGAACTTCCTTGCATATTTCTTGATCTAGTTAGTAGTTATAAGGATCATGGTTTAATTGTTTGTGGAATGCCGGAAAAAAAATTGTGGAGAAACGCTAATGCACCGGCAGCAGCTAACAGGCTAGAAGAACTTCGAGAATTTATACCGGAGCTCAGAGATCGAGATTTTTCTGAATTTTCTATTTGTGTAAATCACTATAATCATGTTATACGTACTGACTATTTTTACCAAAATCTTTTAGGTAGTTTTAATAAGAAACCTCGACTTAATGTTTCTAACACTGACGAAACAATTGTTGACGACGCATCGCGCCATTTATTAGAGTTTGAAAGAGTTGCAGAACAAAACAGATATATAATTACAGAATTACAACGACAAGTAGAAAATAAAAACGCGGTAATATCTAGGTTAAACGTGCAACTCGAAGAATGTCATAAAGTGCTAGAGACGGTAGAAGAATTATATCGAGGAGAGTATGAAGCAAACAAGCAACTAACTGAACAGTGGAATTCT
>QKWP01000398.1:209185-231008 GCA_003550325.1 Gigaspora rosea | reverse complement strand
ATTAAAAATTGTTAGGATTCAAAAGTCAATTCTGCAATATTTTTTATTTTTTTTTCTTTATCTCATGTTAGGGTTAGTATTTAGGGTTAGGCGAAAAAATAGTTATTATTCAATTAATAAATAGTATGTAAATGGTATTTAAAGGGAAGAATTTAATAAAATTTGATTTACAAAAGCAATTCAATTTAAATTTTAAAATACATTTTGTTCTATGCCTCGTTATTCGAATACGGAATAGACTAACATATATGGCAATATACAAATACTCGGTATAGTACAAAAGAGTCTATGTCAGAGAATAAAAATTTGAAATGCACACACTTTGTATCTGTAATATGCAATCTAAATGTTTGAAGACCCTGAAATTCACAGTAACTATTTTTACTCTTTTTTTCACCAATATTAATATATATGCAGAACGTTCATTCACTTTATTCAAATGTCGATCACAATCTATCTTTCATAGACGGACACGAACGAGCCAAATGCCATTTACACATAACATAGACATGACTGATGCCTTTTCCGCTTCTCTTGAACTGTCCTCAAGCTCATCATAACCTCTATTTCCACGAACGTCACCAAATAGTTCCTATTCACCATGTTTCTTCGACTCTACTCTCGTAAAGCAGCACTACCGTTTTGCCTTGTAATTCATTGTTCATGGCAGGTAAGACTTCATGTCTTTTTGCTCAACACGATTACGTTCGAATCCAACATACTTAAGCAAGATCGCAGGCCCTTTATGTTGCGGTGTTGTTTCTTGTCACTTGGTTTAAAGACTAAATTCAGTTTTTTTGGTTGATTTGATTTACCGATGATTAATTGGCCAATCATATGATTGTTTTTCGAAAATCTCTAGAAACATGCGGTCTACATTTTATTACCATAAAAGGCAAGATTGGTGTTGCCCATTTTTGGTAATATCCCTGACTGCATTAAGGTAAATATATATATACACACATACATATATATCACATGTTCATGCGGGAAACCACCGGCCAGTGCTAAGCCGCATAAATAACTGCTTGCGGTTATCTCCCGGCGCAAATATCAATATCACATGTTTAAGCACACCTTATACATTAAGGTAAAAAAAAAAAATATATATATATATCACATGTTCATACTGACGGCCAGCCTGCATTATGCAATGCAGGCGGGAAACCACCAGCCAGCGCTAAGCCGCATAAACAACTGCTTACGGTTAGGCCAGACCAAGTTGATTATGTGTTTTACATTAGCCCCCAGAGCTCCCCCCTCCTCAGAGCTCCCCCCTTCTCAGAGCTCTCCCCTCTCCTCAGAGCTCCCCCCTCCCTCATAGTAAAAAAAATTTTGATAAATATACATAGGACTATGGGACATTTCGGAAAATTTTTACATAGTCACGGAAAAATTCAGAAAAATTTTTTTTTTTTGAAAAAATTTTTTTAAAATTTTACTAAGTGAACCACCTCCCCTAGAGGGGAGAGGGGGTAATGTAAAACACATAATCAACTTGGTCTGGCCATATCTCTGGCACTATTTTTGGGAGCATATCCCGTTTTAGTTTCAATTTCAATAGCACATAAATCACAGCTAAATGAACCTGCCATTTTCATAACTATAACTAGTGAATATCAATTCACATCACATGTTCATATTAACGGCCGGCCTTACGCAGGCGGGAACAGTGTTGGCATAAATGGAATTCGGACAATGGAAATCTGTCCGATATCCATTGTCCGAATGTCCGGTCAAAAGCAATGGACATAGGATTTGGACATATAAGATAACTTCTTTGTAATTGGTTAATCACATGATATTAAATTGTTTCATATGATTAGTCATTTAATTTAACATGTGACAATTAACCAATAGAATTGCATCTGAATCAACAAAGATTTTAGTCAACGTAATAATAAAAAGAGTTTTTTATTTATTTAGCGTTGTGTTATAGAACTTCATAAATAAAGCTATACTTTTATTAATAAACCAACTCTTTTCAGCGAAATAATTCTGTACATATGTTTATTATATCATTCTTTGAAAGATTAGTATGTACATATGTACGATTATATGAGGCACAATTTTTTTTTATAACAATCATTATGTGTTATGATTAATTAAATGATAAGAGATCCATTCAATCTGTTTAAGTTTTGTTCCATAGTGTCCAAGTTTTAGAAACATTTCATAATGTGATCGATTTATATGTATCAGCTAGTGGAAAATTCGATTTTTTTTCCATATAAACGTTTAAACAAATGGCAAGAAGTTTCTATTTATGAGCAAATCAGCATTTGGACATATCATTAGACATTGGAAAATTGTCTGAATTGTCCTATGAACATGATCGGACATGGTCCAGTATTGTCCAGTGACAACCATAGCTGTGCCACATAGAACATCAGAATTGCATAGGACAATTCAGAAATGTCCGATGTCCGATAAAAAACCACTAGATATATAGCTTGCACAATCCTGGGCGGGAAACCACCAGCTAGTGCTAAGCCGCATGAACTCAACTGCTTACAGTAATATCCTGGCGCAATATTATTGCTATTTCCAGGAGCATATCCCGTTTCAGTTTCAACAACAATATAATCTGCATCCATCAAATAAAATTAAACTCCAGTATATTAGACCAGACTATTCCAATTAAAAGAAACATGCGTGCAATGCTTTTCGATTCTGTTTTTGTTTATTATAAAATGTCGATCATTTTATGTCCTTTATCTGCGATTTACCTCTTAAATTATTTTAAATGTTCAATCGCTAGCCGTTAATTTTTTCAGAGAATTTATTTATATTTAATAATCATAAAGAATGAAATATTTTAATCATTAGATTACTAAATTCAGTATTGATACAACATTTTATTTATTTGAGTATTAAAATATCACGATTCTTAAAAATATCAAAATGACGTTAATTGTCTAAAAGTAATTTAAAAAGAAATTTATAGAAATTATCAATTAACAATAAACCATTCATAAGGTACAAAAGTAACAAATTTTTCTACTTTTTTCTAATATTAATGGATTGGATTTACTCTTTTTACTAAATATAGTCCATTTTAAAAAATGAATTAAAAATTTAAAAAAATTAATAGTTTAATTTTTTTATATACAAAAATCTTATAAGTATTCAAAAATTGTTTAGCAGTATTTTTTTTAATTTTTTTATATACAAAAATCTTATAAGTATTCAAAAATTGTTTAGCAGTATTTTTTTTTAAATCAATAATAAAATTTTTATAAAAAATTTTTTTTTATATCTTGCATTTTTTGTGATTTCTAATGTACTAGATTTCGTACATTGGTAAAATCAATTATAAACATAATTTATTAGAATAATTTTAACACTCACTGGGGTGAATTTCACCGGATCATGTGAATTATATCATGTTACACAAACTTGTTAATATAGTATGGATGTGACAAATCAACAGATGTGACAAATAATAGCTAATTAATATAGTTGCAAATGATTTGTCACACATTATTTGTCACTTCTATGCTAAACAGTAATTAAAGAATAAAATTAATTTAACGCATCTAATGGATTAATAGATAATGTAATGCTACGCTACGGCTGTCGCCTCTGCTTCGCTTATAATACTAAGCCCTCATCCCAATTAATACTTTTGTAATTAACACCCTTACCCTAACCGTTAGGGCCAATAACTTTAAAGCAATGCTACGTTACAGCTATCACGTCCACTTCGCTTATTATACTAAGCTCTTATCTTATAGCAAATATTCATTATCTATATGTACGTACGTATATTACCTGCTAAATACAAAACACCCAACTTTTTAAAAGTAAAGACTGTGATCTACAACTAGAAACTGGTTTTACCTGCGTTATTATCATCGTCACTACGTATAAGGTAAACTGCACTTAAATTCTATTTCAAGTTATATAGTAAAAAGACTACATACGTATGTACGCTAATAGAACTCAAGCTAATTATAATTCTAAATTGGGAATAACTATAACTATTAGATGAAAATGATTTCACTGAAAAATATGTATCTACGTATAAATTGTAATTTGATGCTTTAACAACACCCAAGTATATATATTTTATAATATTGTTCTCTTGCTATATATGATAATACTATCTACACTATTACATAGCATTCATAACTATATATTCAAATATAAAACATAACATAAGATATAGTATGTCTTATATCTGTTATTTAAGATATTTGATTAATTTTCTTTAGCGCTTGGACACTTTTTTTGATAGTGCCCAGGTTTTCCACATAACAAGCACTTGCGTTGTTGTCTCAAGCTTGTTTCTCTAGTACAATTGTTTTCTATGTTATTGACTTGGTTTGTAATCTCTTGCCCCACAGTTTTTGCTTTCAACATTTCTATAGTGCTTTTGATTCTCTTTTTCCTTGGTGCACCTCGAATTTTTGTCACATGTGGATCGCTTGTTTGATCAATTAAATGTTGGTTTAAAGTAATAATACCATTTTCGTCCTGAGCTTCACTATTTTCTATTTTGTTTAAATTATTATTTGCACTAGGATTCTGTTTAGCTAAAATAAAGTTCCTTAATAACTGAACTAATTCATTATCGCTTTTAGTTTCCAAAGCAATGTTAATTGCAGTTTTAGCTGTTGAAAATGCGACTCCAAATCTATTTTTTTGAGGAGTAATTCGCTAAACACTTGCTTGATAATTAGAACCTTGGAAATTTCTTAAACTTTGAAGGTTTAAGTTTACATCGACTATGGTATCTGTAGATGATTCTATTGCCGTAAGAGATGGTGAGTTTTCAAGTACTTGATCTAATTTTGCAATAATATCATTTTTATACTATCTAATTGGTATAATACTGATATGAAATCTTGCAACGCTAGAATAAAGCATAACCCGCCAAAAATGGTGGCAAATAATTCCTTTCGTGATAGTTTCCATGCAAGTACATATATGTGACCCATCGTTAAAAAGATCCACCAAATTGTCTCTACGCGAAAGTCCACCTATTCTACGAACTCTCCACATTTCAATAATATTTGTCGTATCAGTGTTGCTTAAAATAGCTTTTAATGTTGCTTGCGGTTCATCAGTTATATCCTCAATAAAATTACTATCTATAGTATCGGCATATAAATCCTATGATACAATAAAATAATAAGTGACCTAGCTTTAAATAAATCGTTCAATTCACAAATAAAAACATACTTTAGGTATCAAGTGTTCTTTCTGTCCTTCATAAGTAAAAGATTGTGAGATTTGAAATCGCTGTAAGGATAAAATAAGTGGTGTCAAAAAATCAACAAGCACATTATCAACAGCTGAAAAAAACTGAGACGAAATATGCGGAAGTCCAATTGTTGTATGCTGTGACCTAAGATCTGTTAGTCTGCAGTATCTATTTTCTTCTTCGTGTCTTTTACCAATTGCTTCTTCGAGTTCACAAAGTGTACTGGCACTGTTAAGAGTTTAATAATATTATTAAACAATTCAATGCTCTGTGTACTCTGGATGCCAGCGTTAAATTAGAAAGGTGTATAGGCTTTGGCCCAACTAAACCTATTCGCATATAGTTTTTTGGACATATAACATTCACATTCTGGAAATGTTTTTATCATAAATTCCTATTGTTGTTCATAAACCTCAATGCTTAGAGAATTTCAACACGAATAAAAAGCCTTGCTAAAGTCGTTGAAGTTAGAACCCAAAGATGCTTTAAGATGTTTGATTACATTTTGCCAAATGTGGAATAAGGAGTAAAAATGGTGTGTATCTGAAAAAACTTGAGATACAGCATTAATTAAGCTGGGTTCAGCATCGGTCCAAAACAATTTTGGAACTATATTATTTGTCGCTTTTGACAAACATTGTAAATCCAAACATATATTGAAGAAAGTTCATCTTTTACTAATGCATTTGCCACGTTTTGAAATTTTCCATAATTATCTTTTATCATGAAAACACTAAGATACATGTTATATTTATTGGTTTTACAGGTATTGTCATTCTGCACTACATCAGAAAAATGATGGTATAATTTTTGTTGAGAGGGAGACATCCAAAAAACACCCGACAAGCGACGCTCAGTACTGGAATGTCGAATAAACACCTTCCAATATGGATCTTGAGACATCTTTACAAACAGAATATCAAGAAATGAAATAGAATCAAGCCTATCACTATCATTTTGCCGTAACTTATAAATCACATTATATATGTCTTGCTTATAAAACACATGTTGTGGATACTTTTTTTTAAGCATCACCAGTTGAGCGATAGGTGCTACTTTATATTCCAAATAAAATTTAATGTCTTGGATCATTTCTTCACTAAGACGTCGATATCTAGCAACAATATCATATATTTGGGCAGGATTTATTTCATGATTTTATGCGTATTTACTAATATTGTACACTTTACTCGATGCGCAGTTTTTGGAAATATAAAGTTGCAGTGCCATTCACAATTCATTTTTATAGTACCACGTATACGATGTGAATTTTGATCAATTACTTTCTTAGGCGCATAAATACCACTTGATAAGCAGCGAAAAGACTTGCAACGACTAATCATAGAATTCTCTAAATCTTTATCATGACAGAAAATCTAATATCCAAATCCTCGCTCCAAACAATAGTTATGTATAAACCTATCAACAGATAATCAATCGTCAAAATAATCACCTACATGAAGGTTGTATTGATAACTAGAACCACTAACATTACTTTCATTTTCAAAAGGTAATGAAATACTAGTATTGAAATCATCGTCATATTCAGACAATAGCAAAAAATTATGGTTATATTCAAGTGGTGGAAGGTTTGTATTAAGAATAGTATCATAATCTTTATGGTTGGAAGATGATGAACAAAGGTTTATATTAATATTATTAATATCATTGTCTTCATCGTCAGTATTAACAATAGTATTATAATCTTTATGGTTGGAAAATAATGAACAAAGGTTTATATTAATATCATCATTGTCGGAATGTAATGGAAGATCTGTATCGTTAAATATATCAGGAATTGTTATAAAGGAGTCCCAGTTGATATCCATTATAAAGTGCCGGTTTATTCTGCTCAATAATTGCATGTACCTTTAAAAAAACTGCTAATTAGTCACTTTGCTAATAAGAAAACAATCAAAGCATTAATCGAATTTTGCATACGAAAAAGAAAGAATTACTTAATCGTCAAATCTTGAGCAATAATTTTATAAGGAAAGTAATTTCTAAACTGTTGGTTAAGTATAAAATCCACTTGCTTTTACAAATCAATTCTTCTACTTTTTACTACTAAATTGTTGTTTGTTGCATTAAGGAAAACTTTGTTTTTACTATCTCGTGAAGCACTTGGAAGAAAAATTTGGTCATGGTATGATCACGATCGTTCCTTATATAGTATGTATAAATTATATAATGTTTATGGTGAAATTTACCAGAAATTAAATTCTATTATTTCAAACTGGAATTGAGATGATCATTATCCAATCGATTTTAAGCAAACATGCGGTCCCGATTCAGTACCATGCATGGTGAAATTCACTGCAGGTTAATCTTAAATAAATTCAATTTATTATTATATTTGGCAAATTAAAAGTTTTAATAAATAAAAAATTGTATAGGCCTGTTATAAAAAAAATATTATTATTAGATATATTATAATAATTATTACTTATACTATAAGCTTTTTTTAAAAATTATTACAAATTACTACTTTATATAGTAAGCCATATGAGTTTAACTAGAGTTTAAAAAATTTTTTGCTAATTATATTTTCTAAATTCTCAATCAAACTTATAAATATTTATTATCTAATTTCAATTACAAAATTTCTTTTAATCCAAAATTAGTATATCTCAAGAATATTACTTTAAATTTTAAAAAAATTACATCTAATTTTTATATATAAATTGGATATATTAGTGATATAGTATTTACTAGCAAAAATTTCAAATTTAGATTACTTCTTATATATTAATCTAATCTTAAATAAAATTTTATAATTATAACTAACAAACTTATATTTATAATTTTATTAATAGTTTAAATAAATTTATTTAGTAAAAAAATTTTTTAGAATCAAAAATATTTTGTAAAATTACTAGTAAATGTGCTAAAAACTAGGTTAAACTAGCAAATGCAAATTTAAAAAAAATGTATAAAATTTAAAAAGTTATGTAAAGCTATGAGTTTTTTAAAACAAGTAGCTCATAAGTTAAAATATTATTAAAAAATATTTAATTAAGTAGTTAATATTAAAAATTAATAGATAATTAAGTTTAATCATGTACTAAATCTAGTCATTGTACTAGATCTAGTACAGGTAAATCACTAGTAAATCCTATCCATTAACATCTAACTTCAGATATCTGTTGCATGATTCAAAGTTTTTTTCATTTACAGAATTTTAGTAATTTTTTCATTATAAAACCAATTAACCAACAGTTGTTTTAAAGGTGCATTGCAGTGTTTAAATAAATATCCATATATGATTCTAGCCATGCTTAATGATGCCTGATACAACTCGCGTTATGCGTTATGTGTCAGTGACACAACTTATGGTTTTGCCAGGTTGCGTCAAGGTTTTGTCATTCTTCATCAGCTGCGTCAAGCATCTATAGCCATGCTCCTCTTAAATCAAGATATTGTAATATTGATAGTACTATTTCTATAAACTACATAACTAGTATTTTTAAGTTTTCTGTATATTCATCATAGCAGTGTAGCATTAGAAATTGAAGTTTTGGTAAATTACCAATATGCTATAGTAATTGTTGGAAATATTTGAAATGTTGACATATATAATGTTGGAAATTGTTATCATTATGGAATTGGAGTTGAAAAAGATGAACATAAGGCATTTGTTTGTTATCAAAAATCTGCAGAGATAGGATATACTATTGGACAATTAATGTTGGGTAATGTTATCAACGTGTAATTAGGTTTGAAAGATGATCTTTTAGTATCAAAAATCTGCAGAGATAAAAAACGTTTATGGAACATTTAACGTTAAAATTGTTATATTTATGGAATTCGAGTTGAAAAGGAACATATAATGATGGTGTTTGTTATTTTAATGGGATTGGAGTAAAAAAAAATGAACATGAGCAGTGTTGGTATTGGTCAGTCCAAATAAATTCAATTGGACTTTTGGACATTTGGCATTGGACAATGTCCAATTTGTTCAATTAATTTGAATAATTTTTTGGTCCATTGGACATTAACAATGTCCAATAAAAGTATTAAATTAATTAACATATGTCCAATTTTATAAATTGGACATATAGGGTGTGGCGACATAGAGAAGCTGTCTGGTTGTCACCCCCCAAGCGACAGGTCTAGAGTTCAAATCCCACTGGAAACGAATTGAAAAATAGGCCTGTGTTATGGTAACATTTGTTCATCGATCGGTCGGGTATATTACCTGTAACCTTGGTACCACTATCTTGAATGGGAGCATCGGCGCAGTTGTGTAAGTTACACAGACAAATCCAAGGGACAGAAACAATTGAAACCCGTTTGGCAAGTGCTGAGCAAGGAGGTAAGGAAGATCTTCCAATGGTGCTACAGAAGACCGGGATTTCGGCTTGAGACCGAAGAACCAGACAGAAAAAGCCCTATGGCAAGAGGGGACACCAACCTGGCTGCCAGAGTCGCACTGGAGGAAAAGGACCTATGTTACGGAATTAGGTACCAAGGAGAAGGAGTCCTCAGACACATAAAGCCGGACTGACCAATCCTTCCAGGCTAACTAGTTTGGTAGTTTGGGAGGAATCGTAAAGGTTGGAAGAAGGGTCGGATGTGAGTACTGGGGATTGGAATGAACCTGTAAGGGCAAACAGAACTCACTAACCAGTGAAAGGTGGAAGCATGGAGGCATGTATGTGTCAAGACCCAACGGGCTCTGGACGTACCTATATGGGAGTCTTCGGACGCTAAGAAGTGCCGGGACTACCAATACGGGTATAGCTAGTACAAGTGCATGTAGTGGTAACAGGGTTCACCTGAGCCTCATGATGCCATCCAACTATATCTAGTACTGGAAGCATTTGCGAAACAAGCTCAGTTACATCTTTACCATAGAGGAAAGTACAGTCGTTCGCACATTACCGAATTCAGAACGTTAAATCCTGGGCCCTGAAGTTGCAGGAACCCGGCTAGTTACGGCAGCATGCAGGCTTGAGATACTTACCCAATGTGGTAGAGGCAGCTGCATGGCTTGAGATACGAACTCCTGAGAAGTACACTACTAGGGGATCTCAGGTACACCAATCTGGAAGCACAAAGCGCCTACCTGGCAACGTACACCAAATTGGAAGTGATGATACTAGGTAGTGTGGGTAAAGTGGCGGACATGTGAATACCAATTGTTGGTTAGAGAGGAACATACAAAACCAGGTCAGTCATATAAATGGGAATATGGAAGGCTCTGGTGGGTTTTAGCCGTGGATAAATGGTTGTATTACCTAAAGTCCTAGTTCCAATACTTGTATATAATATGTATGTACTTCGGCAATATGTCAACTTACTTAAGTATTAATAAAGTTTGGGGCAGGAGCTACACCCGGGGTTCCCCCTAATATAAAAAAAAATAAATTGGACATATGTCCAATTGTCCAATAATTTTATTGGATAAAATTTGGTAAACACTATTAAAATAACTAAATATATAATTAAATAATTTTAACAATTTAACAACTTGAAATGATATATCAAAACTAAAAATATAATTAATACTAGTAATAAATTAAATGTCAGGTCATGATAGCATAAAAATTATAAGAATGATTAAAAGAACAGGGATTATAATAGAAATAATAATCATAAGAGAAATTTGAACACAGAAAAGTTATAATACAGTCAACTCTGGATAGTGATGTGCTATTTATATGATGTCTGAATTTTTTTAGTGTCAGTACATACAGTACATACAGTACATATAGTTGTATAGTGTGTATAGTATGTGAAATAAATATAGTGCGCATATGATATATAAACTACCTATATACAAAATTTTGCAAGAAATAAGTTTGCTTGGAAAATAAAAGGCAGTTTCATAAGGGCAAATTTAAAATATGAATAGTTTTATACTTTGTTCTAGAATATTCTAAAAATTTTTTGCATACTGTAATATTACGCAGCACATCACTAACTCTGGATATAATGAACCTTTTATAATGAACTCTGGATATAATGAACCTAAAATGTAAATTTCTTAATAGTTCAGTATAAAAAAGCTATAGTTTCTTAAGAAAATATAATAATTTTTTATAGGAACTTTTTTTTGGCCAGACTTGAGGGTTCAGTATAAAAAGAGTTGACTGTAAAAATACTATCATAATATTAATTTTTACTCAAATAGCAAGCTATTAGCTTAAATAGTTTTAACCTCCAATTATTAATAAAAAAAGTAATGTAATGCTTATTTATAAAATTATAGCATTAATTTAAACTATAATTCAAAATTATGCTTTTTGGATTTAAAATATATAGCTTGCTTTTAAATTCAATAAAAATAATAATAAATTCTTTAAAAAATTTATTCTTTGTTGTTTTTAAACATTATAATATAGTAGTAATTCTGAGCAAATTGGTAAATACAATAATTTGCCTTAATATAACAAATAATAAATATACTACTTTACAATATGTACTTATTTGTCTAGTGAAACTAAATTACTATTATTTGAAAATTTTGCCAGCATTATATATATATATAGTCCAATAAAACATAATGTCCAATTAAATTATTTGGACAAATTGGATATTGTCCAAAAGTTCAAATGTCCAAATTGTTCAAATATCCAATATTATAATGTGCTTTCTCTGAACATGAGACATTAATATATCAAAAATCTGCTAATGCTAATGGAATATTTAATGCTAGATGTTGTTATAAAAAAGGAATCAAAGTTGAAAAGAATAAGCAAGGCATTCATTTATTATCAACAATCTGCAGAGATGGTGAACTCTAATGAAATATTCGCACTTGGGTTTGTCATAGCATTTTTAATAAAATTGCAAAGGATTCAGTAGATAATTGAATGCCAAAGCAAAGAATTGTATAGTGCAATTATTGACTGTTTATATATTTATTGTATTTATTGTATTTAATAGAGTTACATGTACTTACTTTATAACCAAAATGTAGAGGCTTTTTTTTAAAAAATATTAAATGAAAAGGTTGCTATAGCAATACTATAGCATTTAATGTCTATATTAATTGCATAAACTAGTCTAGTTACCTAATATTTTTAAAGCTCTGCAGTGAATAGATTACAAAATATTCATATATAAATAAAAAAAACTTGATAAAAAAATTTGAAAATAATACTAGAAAAGGATTTGGTTATTCTAAAAAACATAAACTATAGCCTGTCATAAAAGATTCCTTATTATAAGAGTAAATACTTGGTTTAAACTAATAAACTCATACAAAAACTAAACATGTGTATATAAACTTAAAATAATAGTTGTTTATTAGATCATATGGATTCTTATTATAAAACTAAAATACTTCATATTTTTCTACTAAAAAATCTGATATATAGCAATAATCATTACTTTGTCTAGTTGGATATACATATAATACTTTATTTCTAATTCATTTTAATTGGCCTCTTAGAAATTATACCAACAATTACTATTACTAATTTTATTAAATGGAGTTAATGTAAAAAAATGACACCAAAACATTACAAAAGGCAAAAAAAATTACCTGTCCTTTTTCTCTATCTGTTACATATTTTAAAATAGAATTAAAAATAGTATTATTCTTCAATGAAAAAATAATACTTTTATTGCAATTCTTATAAATGCTAGCTAATATGGATTATATCTATCAATTTGTTTTCTCAACTTTTATGACCACTATAATAACATTTAACTGCTTATTACATAAATTCCAAAATGATTTGGCAGTAAATTCATTCCTGCTTCTATAAACAAGTATTTTAATTTATATGATTATTTCTTATAGATTAACAACTGGAAGCCTTAAAGCAAGTTTAGCTGCATGCTCTTTATTAATAACTATAAAAAATGGCATAGTCATTTTAGATGTTAATTTTATATTAAAATTACACAGTATAAAAGAATTTTGATAATATAGTTTGACTTGGATTATTGAGTCTTTTTAATATATCATTTCAGAGATTTTTTTGAATCCTCAATAATATCTTTGTTTGATATTTTAAAATAACAGATTAGTGCTAAAAATAATTTAAAGTAGTTTTTAATATCTGAATGCTTTTCAGAAGCCAGTACAGTCAACTCTTTCTTTACTGTATCCTCGAGTCTGGTCAAAAAAAAAGTTCAATATAAAAAAATTACTATGCTTTCTTAAGAAACCATTGCTTTTTTTATACCAAACTATTAAAAAATTTTAAAATTTGAGTTCATTATATCCAGAGTTCATTATAACAAGGTTCGTTATATCCAGAGTTGACTGTATTTAGGATTGTAAGATAACCTAGAGTTTGAGCAATTCCCAATTTAACAATATACTTCAAAACTTTACATCCTCAAATTGTGAATCATCTCTAGAGATGGGCAAAATACAAAATTTTCATTTTAGCATGCACATGCGCATGCATTTTTTGCATGCATGCATGCATGTTTTGGTCAAAATTATGATATAGTTTCTTAATGCTAGCCAGAATTAAGTGCATGTTTTTGCATACCATGCATGCATTGCCCATCTCTAATTATCTCATCTAATTAGTGAAATTAATACAATTTTTTAAGAGAATTAAAGTTTTCTAAATCAAAAATTTTATGTGGTATTTAACTACAATATTATTGTACCAATTTTGTAACAGCATTGTAAAATCACACCACTGGTATCAATACCACTATTATTTTTATTATAAGATGCAGTGTAATGTAAAGATCAAGTGGAGCACTATATTGTTTAAAAAATAATTATAATGCAAAATTTGGATATGAAATCACCTTTGGGGCTCTAACAAAAAAAATCTCTCAAGAAATTTTGCATAAACTATGACTCTGCTCCATCCTAGGTCTTAATACTATCTAATATTAGTCAAATTTAATTTTGTTTTTATAAAAATTATTTTGATTTACATGCTCATATTACTGGTATTGAACACTACAGTTGCGATATATAATTTTTGTTTTGTAATTTTAGAAGCTTATTATTTTGGAAACTTTGTTCATAAATACGAGAGAAATGTAGGTGAATCCATGAAGCTTTAGATTAAATTAAATATAATTCAAGACAGAATTGTGAATAGACAATAGACAAGCAATAGACTCAATAAACAGTCTAAAAGTCTAATGGTGTCTAATCAAAGTCATTATACAAAGACAAATAAATTATAGTTTAAAGTATACTGACTTATACTATGGACCAATAGACAAATTAATTTATGAATAGACATATTGTCAAATTAAATTTTTATTTAAATAGACATTAGACAATTAGACCATTAGGCAATTATAATATTAGACAATTAAGCAATTGAATTTTTGATTAGACTATGTCTATTCACAACACTGATTCAAGGTATTTAGTCAATTTCTCGAAGAGCAACTCATTAGCAACAAGTAGTTCAAAAATGATGCTTTAAGCTTTTCTAGTAAAACCACTCCAACATAGATATACCTTTATATAAATTTATTAATATTTCTTATATAAAAATGAATTAAAATACATTAATTAGGTTATAAAGCTAAATATTGAATGACTTATATAATAATAATCTCAAATTGCTGAATAGAGATATCAGATATGTTTTAAACCAATAATTTTAATATTATTGTTATCATTATCAGTATTTACTAATTTATTACGATAATACAGGATTGATATCTTAAAATGGGTAAATGTGCCTGAAATATCTTATTATTTGGTGACTCACCAATATTTATAATTACATTGAAATTTTCTTAAAAGTTTTTAAACAATTGACGATTCAAACTTAACAATTTAAAGGAGGATTAGCATCCAATATCTACTTGATAAGTTATTTGTCCAACTGTTACACAAGTTTCACTTAATTCGGATTAACAGAAAACACTATGTAATTAGATACAACGTTTATTTAATAAAATTAAATTCAGGTTAAGTGATAACAGGAAATACCCTAATAATTAGATTTCTCAATTTTTGTCAACTACACAACTACTTCAAGTTCTCAAAAAATTTTACATTTCAAAATTGACAACTCCATTGGTTTCTAAAACTTCAGCATCCCGAATAGTAGCACCAAAGCCTTTAGTTTAAAAACCTTTTAGCAACTATATCTTTTACTTCTAAAGTTTAATACCAGTTATTCTTTAACAAATTTCACCAACAATTTGTTATTAAACAATAATCAAATACTCTTTTCATAAAATATTTAAATTGTTAGGTTAAATATTTGGTAGTTTTAAACTGTTCAATTTATTTATTAATGGATTGGATTTACTGTTTTGTACTAAAAATAGTACATTTTATAAAATTCATAGAGGTACCAAAACTTATTAAAATTAAATAATTTTAATAATTAAAATCCAATATATATAGCTTTATTCAAAAATATAATTTTTATTTTTATTTATAATATAAATAGCCAGAAAAAATAATTTTAAGAACGGCCATTATTTGCAAATATGAGTGTACTAGATTTAGTACATTTTCAAACCTAGCTGGCCGATTTACTACAAAAAAAATTACAATTTGCTTTTAAGAAAACAATAAAATAAATCTTGGGCAATAAATAAAAAAAAAAATTTTAACCTTGTTATGTTGTAGAATAAGACAAATGGATATGCCGGGCCCAGCAATCTGAACACATTGCGCATGAAATTGCACAACTACAACAGGTAGTTGTACAGGTATGACACCCCATACATCGACGTTGTACATATTTGCTTTTGAGGCAAGATGTTCCAGGATCATTATTAAGAGTAGTAAACCGATGTTCAGTATCATCTGAAACTTGCCTTCATCTTTTTTTGGTTCGATCGCAACCGACGCATTTGAATAGTAATCAAAAATCGACCCTGCTAATTGCTTTCGGAAATCGACATGCCTTGTATTTTGCTTTCCTGGAACAAATTGACAATATGCGGAGAAGCTATTAGCTTCTGCAACTGTAAGATAAAAGGCAAAGATGCGATCAACTGAACGTTTTGATGCGAGAATATCGTGATACAAAATAGAGTTATCACGCAAATTATTAAGGATATCTATAGCTGATTTAAATTCACTGTACTCATCGAATACAACAGAACCGCGAAACGTTATATTGCCATGATCCTTGATATAACGTCTTACTTCTGATCCGAGAATTGTCGTAGAACAACTAGCAAGAAGCACAATATTTTTACAATCTCGGATTGAACATACAGTTAAATCAACATTATTCATTGTGCAAGCCCGACTAACAAATGACCCATATGCATCCCCAAGTGCATCTGTAATATCGTGAGGGATATATTTAGGCCAATAACGACAGTTTTTTATTTGTAGGATAGAATAAAGACCGTGGTTGAACAAAGCAGTACACGTATCTATACTCCCAAACCAAGAATCGCCAATAACCGTTCTACCACTACGAAACCATGGTTCAGTTAACCTTAATACAGATGCGACAGTGGGTGGATACTGATCTGAAAATTTTTTTTTTGTAGCATATTCCGAAGGTTCTGCAGGATCTAGTCTTAGAAACAAATTGACTTGTGCATCTGCAGTGGCTTTAAATTCGCAGCCAATTGGGTGGGGCTTTCTTGGAATTTTTCGTTGGAAAGGACCTTTATCAACCTTACCCATCCATTGGCACATTGATTCGTCTATACAAAGATAAGAACCGGGTAAAATAGCCGTTGTAAGGTTGTCGTTAAATGAATCGTGAAACTGCCGTGCAAAGTAAAAAGGATCACTAGTTTCAGTTACATCAGTTAGTTTCAAATATTTTATAATTTTTCGAAACCGTAAATGGGTCATATATTGACCAAATGACAATGAAACTCCTGCTGTTTCTTGTCTGATGACCCAATAGTCACAGACAGCAGCACATTTTACGTACGTCATAATGGTTAAAAGGCCAATAAACCTCATAAACTCCATCCAAGTTAAATCGAGCCACCCTCTTTCACACTCACGTGCACATTTATTAGTTGACTGAATCACTACTTACATTATATAATCAATAGGCATGAAATGCTCAAAAAACTGTCTGGGTGTTGCATTAGTAATATCTCCAATATGTACAACAGGCGCACTAGAATAAGAACGAGATACTTGACGAGAGTCAATGGTAACCATTTCATTTGCCTATAATGTGCTATTTACATTACTAACATTTATTACCTCTTCACCCTCATCTTGACCACACTCACTATCACTACTACTTGAATAATCCGTTTCATTACTGCTTTTATCTACCGAGTCATCAATTATACGTTGATTAGCATCTTCTTCATTACTTGTAGGAAAATTCTCAAATTTCATACGACCTGCTGCGACTTGAAATTGTGCTTCTGGTTGTGAATCGAGGGAAATTACCCACCGATTTTTGCCTGGTGCTGCTTGTATAACCATTGCTGAGAGCCTTTTGGTATTCCATAATTCACCTAGAAGTGAACGGGCAATGTTTTCGTCCACAACAGAGCCCAAAACAGAAACCTTGGAACCTACTTTGATATGTGGTGAAATCCGTCCCATTGCAAGGTTGAAAAAAAAGTTCAATATTCTTTTTTTTTTAAATAAAAACAAAAAATCCCATACTCCTATGCATACATAATACCTACCACTACCTATACTTGGTTATTATTTCACGGCTAAGTGCATCGGGCGCCCAAGAACACCTAACTTATAACCACGAAGGAGTTTGACGACCAAAAATTTTCAAGATTTTTGATTAATATTTTTAATGTCAACCGGTTTTATCTCACTTTGAAAATCAGTTTATAGTTGCAATCATTTATTGATTACATCATACGTGCAAATTAGGTATTTAACGCCCACTTACTTATCATTATAACTTTCTTAAATTGATTTATTTATTGGGTATTCTCGTGATTGACGCATGATTTTGTCTCACGTGAAATTCTGATGAGCCTATAAAATTCATTATCGAAGCCCCTGGATATAAGTAAGTCTTATATTAAGTTTAAGCTTAGTTATCTTATTTTGATCGGCGAAAATTTTACTATATTTCTGTACTAAATCTAGTACAATGTACTAATCTAGTACAATGTACTAAATCTAGTACAATGTACTAAATCTAGTACAGGTAAATCCAACCAATTAATAACCAGAAAATTTTTATCCAAAACCCGATCATAATAATGAACTCGAGGTGTAAATTACTATTTAATAAATAAGAATTACAAAATAAATAAATAAATATATAAATAATAGGAGTGCACACCTATAACTTCCATATAATATACATATAGTGCAAGAAATCTAAAAAGCAAAATACAGTACACTTTAAATGCTAAACTTTATTGAAGTAGACAATTTAAAAGTATTTGATTTTAATGTGTAACTTATTTATACTAAACAAATTAAGAAATATATGAATAAAATTTCTACTAAGAAATGTGATGTTTAATCAAATATTAAATCAAATAAATCAAACTATCGTTTTCAATAAAATATTTATTTAAACAGTTTCATTTTCACCCAAGGATTCAATATAAACTATAGATGTAGAAACTTGGCACGTCAAAAAGATAAGCGGCGTATGTAACTAACATTAGACGTGATCCAGAATATGACAAAGCTATCTGACCCTGGTTAAAACCACAGAACTATTGTAAAAATTATTTAAGCCACGTTATGACAGCCATTATAATCTATAAGCTGATAAATAGAAAATCTGCTATGAAGGTGACGTTAAATTGAACTCTAATCTTATCGATTGATAAGAAATGCTGAATTATTATAATAAAAAATAAATAGATCATAGTAGATAATTTATTTGCGTACAAGAACTTTGAAATTGAAGAATTTAAGAATCCTGCATACGAAATATACATAAAAGAAGCTTTAACACTTTCAAGAAATATTAAAAATTTGATGTGAACCGATTGATTAATGCGAACACGCTGACTAATAAACATTATTGTCATTTTACTATGTACAGTTAGGGTGCGGGACGGGCCGGGCTAAGCCCGGAAACTTGCGGGCCGGGCCGGGCTTTGGTCCAATTCGGGCCTATAATTTTGAGCCCGCTATTGTTCGGGCCAAACACAAATCGGGCTTGTTAAATATCGGGCCGAGTTCAAGCTTTTATAAGAAAGCCTGATTAGGCCTGATAATACCCGGCAAGCTTATGGTCACAAGTAAATTAACCAATCAAATCATTAACACCATAGTGAAAATCACAACTAAAGAATTAGGGTAGCTGCGCGACACAGTTGCGCTAAAACCAGGAAGTAAGTACATCTTAAAATTTAAAATTTCTGAAACAGAATATATTATTTCATTATTGTGTTTTCTTTTTAATTATATAAGTACTATTTATACGCCAAATAGACTCGATTAAGCTAAGTGATTTATTTGTTAAAAATAAAACTGTTGCTGGATGTTTCGCATCCAATAACAGCACAACTGGCTTTGAATTTAATACGCTCGCAATCTGAGCCCCTTTCATGGTCCAGGTTAGCACATTAAATTCAAAGCCAGATGTTTTTTTAATTGCCATGTAAAAACGATCCTTCGAATCTTTCGTCACCAAATAAACCGTTATTTGTTGCTACGTATCCATTAACATAATTAATATTGTAATAAATTAATTTTCAATCCTCATTAGTCTTGTGGCTAAATTATATTGTTGACTCCTTTGAAATAAAAATAAAACAATCGACCATAATAAATAAATGAATTTACATCTGCATTATTTCACTGACAAACGCATTTTGAAAACTTAGTTCGTAGATAATTATTTAATTCAATATATTGTATCGACAATTTGTTTATAAATTGCACCAACTTTAAACCAAAACTTAACTCTAATGACAATGACTAGAATTAATTTGCCTGCGAAATTAGCTTTTTGGTGAAATAACTTTTGTGAAACGGACTTGTCTGTGAATAATCGATTGCAAAATAACTTAACCTAAAATTAATTCTCTGCGAATTAAGTTTTAATTATTGGTAAGTTGATCGAAACCAAATGAACTAAATAAATATTAAATAATAAACTATAACTTAACCGGATCGGCGAAACATCATTCGGCAAATTTTTATAGGTGTCCAGGAATTATGATAATAGCTGTATGTAAAAAAATTTTTGTAACGCATATAAATCTGCGGGCCGGGCCGGGTCGGGTATAGTTTAAATCAGGCCCGGCCCGGTTTATTTTACGGGGTTTTTTTTTTCACGGGCCGGGCTCGGGCTTACAAATAATTTTCGGGGTCTAAGCAAGCCCGTCCCGGCCCGTCCCGCACCCTATGTACAGTATTTATTATACGTTTTTGAAAAGTGTTTTCTTTAATTAAGAAATTACATTATATTATAAAGAATCGTAGTCCGTTCAAATGGTAAAATTTTTTAAAACTTCAAAATTGTATCAATAAGCAACTTGAAAGAAATTTAAATAGACTAGTTTTGAACCAAACTTCGGTTATCTTCGCTGTAGAGTTTATTATAGTATTATGTGTCGGATATCAGCGACCAGATTCAGTTGTGATTTTTTAACCGTCAGTCACAACACATTTTGGATTAGCCCTTGTCCATATTTGTCAAAGTTCAAATAAAATTTTCGTTGGACATAGCCCAAATGTCAACACTTTATTAAATTATTAAAGTCATATAAATTTTTATTTTATTGAGTTTCTAACTTATGTATATTTAAAATAAAAGATAAATACTATATTTTTGGAGATTTGCCAGCTTTAATTATCTCACTAAAATCTAACTCATAAAGTAGTAAATAAAGTTTGTTAAGATGCATTATTGGCATTTTTAATTGTGACATGATTTGGCAGAGAGAGACCGAGTTCTTGGTTTATCTTTTATATTTTTGACACAAATAAATATAATAATAAGGAAAAGTTTAATGAGATTTAGACATTACTAGTATCGAACGAGTTCGGGAGGTGAATAATTTGTATCTATTGTGGAAAAAGTTAATGGTTTTCTGAAATAAACTTCCTAATTAAGTCCGTTGCCAATGTAGCACTCAAGTAGTCTATATACAGGATTCACCCTGTTTTATAATAATTACAAGCATTTTTAACACTAGAAACAGACAAAACTATGATTTTTTTAAAAGGATAACAAACAACCCAATATATTGAGAAGTGTTACATTGCGTATGTCTAAAAATATATAAACTGTACACATTGCGCAATGTAATACAAACTTCCGTTTCAACCTCTTTTCTTGCGTCAAAATGTCAACATACAATAATATATTTGAAAAAATCGATAGTTCATCAGATATTACTCAAATAACCAATATTACCCAATTGAATTTAGAAGATAATAATTTGCAGGATCTTTCATTTCTAAATGAAATTGTTAAAGAAATGTGTATTCTTTATAATGAAGAAAGTTTAAAAAGCAAAAATTCTGATTCTATTCTTGAGACGTTAGAACAATTTCTATTAAAGAAGAAGCAAAATCCAGTTAATATTATCGATTTTTGCTTGGATGATCAAACCAATCCTACGATTCAACTCGTTCTTGCAAGTTGCTATCGTTGTGGTAAATGGGTAAAAAAGGATGAACATAAGGCATTCATTTATTACCAAAAATCTGCAGAGATGAATGATTCTTGTGGAATATTTTTCGTCGTTGTCTGTTATAATCATGGAATTGGAGTTGAAAATGATGAACATAAGGCATTCATTTATTATCAAAAATCTGCAGAGATGGGT
>QKWP01000398.1:192023-208129 GCA_003550325.1 Gigaspora rosea | reverse complement strand
ATGGAATTGGAGTTGAAAAGGATGAACATAAGGCATTCATTTATTATCAAAAATCTGCAGAGATATGTCACACTATTGGAACATATTGTGTTGGAAATTGTTATCTTCATGGAACTGGAGTTGAAAAGGACGAACATAAGGCATTCATTTATTATCAAAAATCAGCAGAGATGGGTTACGCCAATGGAATGTCAAAAGTTGCGAAATGTTATCGAAATGGAATTGGAATAACAAGGGATTTACATAAAGCAAACACTGGTATCAAAGGTAAATTTTAATTTAAACTTAAGTTGTGACGCACCACAATCAAATATATGTGATCAGGTGTAATTGAATCCGAAAAATAAAATTAAAAATTTAAAAAGATGAAATTATTAGTAATTACACCTGATCTGATCTTGAAGTTCAATTGATAGATCTGTGGTCGTATTACGTTTATATATACATATTTAATAAGTTCAAATATTTAAATCACCGATTAGGGAAAAAGATTTAACATCAGGTATTATCAATATTATAATACTTTATAATTTTTATAATCTATAATTAATTAATTTTATAAATAAATCTCAGCAGCGAATAAATGTGACTGGCTGCATAATCTTGAAATTGATGATAATTTGAAAAAGATTTTGACAGAAAATCAATATCAATTATCGTGGGTTCCTTATGATGATTTTAAAATTATTACAAAAATAGGTAAAGGTGGATTTGCAACTGTATACGTAGCTATGTGGATTGATGAAAGTCAAAATGTTACCAGAACTGTTGCGCTTAAATTATTGCATGAATCAAATAATTATCATGAAGAATTTATAAATGAGGTAATCATTCTTAAATATTTTTACTAATTAGTGTATGTTATTCGTTATTTATTATTTATATTAATAATTTGAGTATTTTTATTAATTAGTTAAAAGCCTATTGTGATATCGGACTTAAAGATCCAACATTTTTAAAATGTTTTGGTATATCAAAAGATAAAGATTCTGGTGATTATATACTTGTCATGAAATATGCTCAAGAAGGCAGTTTGCGACAAAATTTACATACTATATCGCAAATGGATTGGAAAGATAAATTAAATCTGCTACAATGTATTGCATCAGATCTTCAGATAATTCATTCTCATGATCTTATTCATCGTGATTTACATAGTGGAAATATACTTCTAGATAGTTTAAAAAGTGCTTACATTGCCGATTTAGGACTTTCAATATCCGCTAATATAATGTCAAAATCAAAATATGATGGAATTTATGGAATTTTACCATACGTTGCACCTGAAGTTTTGAACAATCAACCGTACTCTAAAGCATCCGATATTTATTCATTTGGTATAATTATGTGGGAAATTTTATATGGAAAATCTGTATCGTATAATCAAAAACTTGATATGTCACAACTTTGTTTTTTTATTTGTTATAGTGATTTAAGACCTGCTGTTAATAATGGAGCACCACAATGTTACGTAAACCTTATGAAAAAATGTTGGGATAAAAATTCCGATAAACGTTCATCAGCAAAAGATCTTTGTGAAATTTTTGATAAATGGCAAAATGATGAAAGCGTTTTATTTAAACTAAATGAATCCAAATTTGAGAATATTGAAGATTCGTACTATGAGAATATGTTTAACGGTGGAAGCAAGTTTATCAACACGCGTGAAATCACTGAAAAATTCTCTGAAATGGCTTTAGTCAGTAAAGGGATTGAATTCTCTATTCCTGATGACACTTGATTTTTTTTTTAACAAAAGACTTTTCGTATGTAGATTTTTTATTTTAAGTATTATTGGGTATTTTTTTATTTATTTGATTCGTAATTATAAATTCATTCCAAATTTTATTATTATAATTTAATAACGAATTAGCCTGATTTTGATTTTATTTTATTAATATTATTGGGTATTATTTTATTTGATTCGTAATTATAAATTCATTCCAAATTTTATTATTATAATGTAATCACGAATTAGCATGATTTTGATTTTTTCATAAAACATACCATCATCTATAAGATTAAGCTTGAAATGATCGTGTGTTATTTTATTTATAAAACAAGGTTCGTGGGTATATAGAGGGTGTTTGATTTACATTATTTAAAGATATATAGCAGATAGGATCTCTTAATTTTTGTATTTTGCGGGCTTTTTTAATTTCACTTTCCTCCTGTTCTCAGGGAATTCTGATAAGTGATATCGACATAAGCGTTTATCGTTGCTATGTTTTGGCTTTTCTCAAATGTTAACATTGAATTTAATCTGGTGGTTGTAAGATGCCTTCGCTCAAAGTTGAAAAAAATCTTTAATTTGTGAAAGATATGAATATCAAATTTTGGGTACAAACATCAATTCCCTAAAAATTTTATCTAAATATAATTATCGTTGAGCTTGCTAATCACATTAAGAACGACTCTTTAGAGCACCCCAGGTCTCAATGATTTTATGTTATGGATGATTGTAAAATCGGATGATGGTGAAATTTACGATTTTTAAAATGTTTTTAGGTCCTCTTTTGTCAACTTTATTAAGTTAGGATTTATGATTAGAGTTATTAATAAAAGAGTATAGGTGACTTTGTTAGGGCTTAAATTTTTACAATCGTTTGCAAGATTTTATATATTAGGAAATTTAAAATTGTCAATTATTAGTTAACAATTTTTATTTTTAAATTTCCATTGATTAAAAAATAATTTGGGTAATTGACACCAGTGTGTTTAACACTATGGTACTATATCTTAAAACCTACTAGGTAATTAAAAATTGAGGATACTAAGTAAAATGTTCAGAACTAACCAAATTAAAATTTGGACTACTGTCTCTAACATTATAATAAGTTCTCAAGTGACTCAATAAATAAATGGACAGTATAAAATTTAGAACAAAAGTTACTTGCACATTTGCCTGCACAAATCTAGTTTTTACATAATGTATATATATAATAAAATTTTGTGCACTATTTTTTAAGCTTTTATCACGATAAAAAAGCTATTTTATATGCGCATCTTGTGCAAGTTAATTTTAAATATTAGTCAAAATATGTGGATGTTACTTAAATTTTAATTAGAGAAAGTATTTTTAACATGTTTATCGTTTATTGAGTAATACGAATAGTAGTAGAGTATGATTTAGTAAAGTAGTGGAGTATAATACATTAAATTAGCAAACACGTGTGTATGGTCGGTGAGGTCACTACTGTGTATAAATTAACAATTATTATAAATTAGTTTTGCAAATCTGTGTAACAAAAACAAAAAAAATAAATTTTATAAAACAAAAAATAAATTTTAATTACTTTAAGGTTAGGGTGAGGCCTGGAATTTTATTAGGGCATTAGTATATACAAAATTTAGCAAGGAATTTTTTTTATTAGAGCCCCAAAGGTGATTTCATAAGCAAAATTTTGAGTTTTGAATGTTTTTTAAAAGAATAACAAAAAAAACGAAATTTTATGTTAGGGCACTGACATTTATTACCTAATATCCATTTACTATAGGGGCTTACTCCCACCCCAAGGTAAGATCTATAAATAGAATTTTGGCCAATCAAATTTAACTAAGGCAAGATTTTTCTTGACCCCCACCCTAAAATATTACCTAATAAATGTCAGCGCCCCTACATCTGATCTTAAATTTTGATTGGCTATTCTAATAGTTTCATGTAACATGGTGTAAAACACCATAGGTGTGTTTTAGTAAAACTCTAAATTAATATAAGGTGTATAGTATACAAATGTATATAAAATTTATGCAAATGTGACATTAAAGAATGCAAGCATGACATTAAAGAAAACTAGACTTCAGGCTTTAAAACTTATAATATCAGATTTGATTTTAATGAATTTTAATTTGTTGAGTCTATAATGTTATTTCAATAGTTTAAAAGCCTGGCATTTAATATAGTCGTTAAATAGCAAATGCAGTAATCATAATGATGATTTTTTTCTTTTGTTTTTAAAAATCACTTTTAAAAAGGTCTATCAATAAAATGTTAATACCTTTGGATAATATTAGTTCTGACGATAAGTTTATATTATCGAATAATAGTTTTTTGATGATTTTTTGTAAAGAATTCTTTTAAGAGTGATCAAGAGAAAATTTTTTTGAAAAAAATGCTTCTTTTAATGAAAATTTTAAAAACTTTGAAATTGATCATACATTTAAAAATAGGGTTTCTGTGGGTTCTTTTTTCAGAGAAGCTTCTAGATCTTTGCCTGAAACAGATAATTCAGTAATATTTCTTACAAAAAGTCTGGTTGTTAAAGAAATAATTCATTAATTAACTCCAATCAAATACCCACCAACAAATGAAGAAGGAATTGCAATAGTTTATCATATCAACAGATGGGAAAACATATATTCAACATTTGTGGATGTAATATAATATTTATCATGAATATCGTATATAATTAATTTATATTATATATAATATATATTTTATATTTTATACATTTATTTTTAGGTTCAATATTCTATGAGTAAGCCTTCTAGTCAAAATTAGACAACTTGTTATTATCTTAGTGATGTCGCTATAACAAAAAAAATAGAACATGCCAAGGAATTAAGTTGTGCGAATTTGCAAGTTTATAGCTTCAAGAAATGCAACATAAATCAGCTGATTCTGATTCAGATTTACAATTAAAATTTAAATAATGAACTGTCAAATGAAAATATAAAAAATAATACATTTGCATAAGTATCTTAAATTTTTTATATTATGCATATTAAAATGTTTACATCACCATGATAACATAATGCTGCCATCCTATTTTAATGGTTGCTCAAATAGGTGTAATCAAGAAAAATTTCATCATTTTATTAATATTAGGGGACTTCCAGAAATTACGTGATTTTTTGGTGGGTGGGTAGGTCCCGAAAACATCAGGTTATAATTATAATTCTGGTCAAATTTTTATAATTCTGACCAAAAGTATAAAATTATAAAATTATTAATAACTATTGATCTACTGGACCAATTTAGATGATTTAACTACCAAAATGTTCGTCTCACTAAGACGATTCTAACAAGCCCAAAATCGTTAAAATCTAATCACAGGGTCCCAAGATTCTTCAAATTTTGTGTAATTTTAATAGTGATTTTTTAGAATCACTAAGTAAATTTCTTTAATATTGAATAACTTTTGATCCACTGGCCCGTTTTGGATATTTTAACTACCAAAATGTTCGTCTAAGTGAGACAATTCTAACAAGCCCAAAATCGCTAAATTCCAATCACAGGATTCCAAGATCAATAAAGATTTTATTGCTTGTCTAACAATACAAGTCTTTATTGATTTTGGGATCCTGTAATTAGAATTTAGCGATTTTGGGCTTGTTAGAATCGTCACACTAAGATGAACATTTTGGTAGTTAAATCATCCAAAATGGCCAGTGAATCAAAAGTTATTCAAAATTAAAGAATTTACTTAGTGTTTCTAAAAAATCCCTATTAAAATTACACAAAAGTTGAATGATTTTGGGACCCTGTGATTAGATTTTAACGATTTTGGGCTTGTTAGAATCATCTCAGCGAGACAAACATTTTGGTAGTTAAATTATCTAAATTAGTCCAGTAGATCAATAGTTATTATCAATTTCATAAATTAAAACATATGAATAAATTTTAAAAAATATAAAATTTGATTGGTTAATAGAGTATCAGGTGTGGGTGGGTGGGGTAAAATTTTGAAAATTATTAGTAACAAAATATTATGTAATTTCTGGAAGCCCCCTTAAAAAAATTTGGATCTTGACTTACTTTAACAACTTTTAGATAGATTGTATGAGGTAAAAAAAATATATTAACAAAATAGTAATAGTACAAAATTTAGAGTGATTTTCAAGCCAAATCAGAATCACAAGTATTTGAACTATCACATTTTGAATTATTATTGCTTGATCAGCTAACTTTATTTAAAAAAAACTGAATGACTTTATTTACAAAATCTGAAAAACATATGGGATAAGGGCTTGCTACTCTTATTTGCTCTAATGTACATGAATATATTTTTCACCATAGCGATATGCACTCATTACAACAGCAATTAAAAGGGACATCTATAGTGTCCTGTCTGTCCCACAGGTACAGAGACGATCTGAAACTATTTACAAATCAAAATGCCTTTATATAAGGTGATAGTATCTAATTCCATGAATCATTCTAATTCTGTGAATTATAATATTTTGTGATATCTTATAATTCCAGAATCCAATTTGGATAATTTTGGTATTATTTGAATTGTCTCACTGAGATAATTCTAACAGTGCCGAAACTGTACCAAAATTAGATGAATTAGATCACAATATTCTAAGATAAATGATATATTCATTATTTTTTGAGATCAAATATATTTTCGTAGGATTGTGTATCTCATAATCCTGTGATCCAATTTGGATGATTTTGGTATTATTCAAATTGTTTCTCTGAGATAAATCTAATAGTGCTAAAATCATCCAAATTGGATTACAGGGTCCAGAGATATAAGGTGTTTTCTTTGATCAAATCTATTACTATAGATTGTATATCTTATGACTCTGCAATCCAATTTGGATAATTTAGATATCATTTGAGCATCTTAGTGAGATGATTCGAATGGTACCAAAATTGTTCAAATCAAATTACAGGGTCCCAAGACATGGTCCATGGAAAAAAATTGATTTTTTGTATATACCATACATTTAAGCAGCCAAGTCTATTAATAAAATCTTGTCCAAATCCTATAAAAAATTTTATATTATATATAATTTAGTGTAATGAACATATTACTTAGCAAACTTTGTTCAATTTACTTAACAAATAATCAAGTTCATTATGTATTTACGGAATTAGGCCTTTGGTTTTAAAATTCTCATAATTATATGGGTTGTAACTTTTATTATTAAAAAAATGTTTAGTATATAATGTACAAAAACATTTTATAGATAAATAAAAGAGTTAATATAGATGTACCCATAGAGTACATTAAATTTTTTGTACCCATTATTTTGCTCATATGGTATTACATACAAAAATAGTAATGAATATTGTTTATATTAGATTAGGGTTAGAGTTAGGGTTGAGTTAGGATTAGGGTTTGGGTTTAGGCTGTTATATAGTAAAATCGCTCAAAGAAACTTTTTATTAATGTACAAAATGTGGTTTAGTATGCAATTTCTTGCAAAATGGGTGATTTTTGTCAAAACGAATGCTTTGTTTTGAATTTTCTGATTATGTAATCTTATACCTGATCTTGAATTTTGGTAGTGATCTATAGGTCACATGATGCAGATATATGTATTTTCAGGTACATATATATTAACCCAAATAATAAATTGATTATATATACCAGGAGCGGAGTATGAAATACGAAGTGTATGGTTTACAGGCAAGTTAAATGACTTCTGCAATCTTTGGCATCTAATTGGATAAAAGATCCTTGTAACTTTTTGTAACACCCAAACAATACTAAAAAATTTATCAAAAGAAATTGCAAATCTAATTGGTAAAAAAAAAAATTCTTAACCGTAATATTGATGTTGCAATGAAGTGTATACCAGGAATATAGTACAAAGTATGAGGTATATGGTTTACTGAAGAGTTAAATGCTGAAACTTGTGACTTTAGATTTCTTATATTAGTTCATGTGTCTATGTTGATGTGCATATGTACTGTACGTACATAAGTAATTCGGTTATATTTCTATAGTGCGATGGGTTTAATTTTTTTGACCGGTCGTTAATTAAACACAAAAAAGTAAATAATACAAACAATATAACCTCTGTTAGTATTATTAATAGTTCTCTTGTGTGCTGTACGGGAGCGTAATTCTTAGCATTTGATTGAAAAAATATTGTGTGTGACCAGCACTTTTGAGAGGCGCCTAGAATTAATGTCCAAAGAAACTAGTATTCTGGACCATGCCGAGTGTACTATGTCTTTGATTAGTTCTTTTCAGCTATATGGTGTAATATGAATAACAAACTACATATCAAGCCTTGAGTCCGGTGATACTATCATAATGTTTCTGCGCCCAATATCCCGATATTAATTTATACTTCTGCATTATGAACATCATTTTTCCTTATATTGTTATTAAATTGATCATACCTCCAATCTTATTACTAACTATAGTTATCCCGTTTTTCTTATTTGTTCTATGGATATATACCAGGAATGTAGTACGATGTACATAAAGTATACCAGGAACAGAGTACGAAGTACGTAGAGTATGGTTTACAGGCAAGTTAAGTAAAGTTCACAATTCTAGACTTCTGATTTGGATGATCGTTCCTTGATTTTGTATGCATGCGTGATGATGTTTTGTACTTTTGAATTTGCGGTAGGAATCATTATTTAAAAAATTCTGTAATTACCTTATGTGTTTACAATATTGATTTTCTTTATATGTACATTGACTTTACTATTTATTATCATGCTTTCTTGACTTTCTTGACTTATTGTACTTATATGTTAATATTATAGCTTGTTTACTCAGGATTCTGTTTAGATGATCGATTTATGTATTGAGTCACTTAAGATTTTGCTTATATTGTTTGTTAACTATATAAAATTGTGCAGATTTACGTAATCATTTTTAACATTTACGATTGTTGCATATTCGATTATTTTTTTTGCAAATATCAGGTATCTACATCATCATTGCTCCTTAAATATATTATTATTGTTCGCGCATTACTTGACCTTAAAATTAATACCTTATTAACACCCTCTCTACATTGTTTTTCGTAAACTGACTCTTAAATTGATCGCGTAATTAATCGGATCTCAGATTTTTCATATGAAAGAACAATTGCTTTACTAATTATGAAATTGCATATATTAAATTTTATGAAATTAATAATATGAATTTGACACTGAACGTATGATATGCACTTTAACTTGATTGCGAATCAAAATTTGACTACTGTAAATGGGCTGTGGGCTAGGAAAACCTGTCTTTGAAGGGGTTTACATTTTAAGAAAATGGTGGTTATTTGTTGTGAAACCTAAATTTTACCTCTTGATTTTTTGTTTATTTTTAAATATCGATTACTGAATAAACAATGTTATATGATTATGAAACACTGATTGACCAATCTAATTTAATTGAGTCGTCAATCTTTGGTTGTAAATCTATGTTTAGAACACGATCGTTAAAAAATTGGTTTAACATTCAAGTTAAAAAATCACGATAATTTATTATATCAACATGGGGTAAAAAGTAAAATACATGTGCATAGAAACCAGCGCTTTAATTTGAATCAAAGTCTCAAAATTGTTAAAAAGTGTCAAAGGTGGGTTTTCCTAGCCCACAGCCCAAATAGCCAATTAGAATATCGGGTTTGCAATAATTAGATCATATTATATTATCAGAATCTAATAGGCGTTTAGAAAAAATTATGTTAGATAGTTCTATCTATACATAATATCTAGCATCATAGTGTACTAATTTCCCCACTCCTGGTTTCGCGCAACTGCATTGCGTAGCTACTTATTTTATATATTAAATTTTACAAATAAATACAATCTTTTGAAGAACTTTTATATGTAACAAATAAAAATCTACCGAATTAGGTATGTTCACTTTAGAGGAAATCATTGAATCTTCTCATAGATAAAAAGAGATTTGATAACTATGTTCCTGCTGATATGAGCAAAGTTCATTCTTATTGTTCTTGTGCTATCACTTGTAGTTGTGGAGCCAAATACAACTACTGGTCCTTGCACTGCTACTTGTAGCTATAAAGCCAAATACAACAACTAGTTCTTGTGCTACCACTTGTAGCCATGGAGCCAACTACCTTTGGTCCTTGCACAGCTACTTGTAGCTATGGAGCCAGATACACAATAGGTCCTTGCAGTACCACTTGCAGCTACGGAACCAACTACATCTGGTCCTTGTACTGCTACATGCAGCTGTGGAGGAGCTAGGTACACAACAGGTCCTTGCACTGCTACTTGCAGCTGTGGAGCCAACTTCCTCTAGTCCTTGCATTGCTTTTGCAGCCATGGAGCCAGGTACACTACAAGTCCTTGTACTGCTAATGCAGCTATAAAGCCTGATATAACAAAAAAACCAATACAATACTGCTTGCTTGAATTCAGGTAGGTAAGAGAGGGTGATAGAGCCAGTCTTCACAAGGCAAGTGATAGCAAAAAGAAAGATAACCTTCTTTACTGAGATCCTTGGCCTTAAATACTCCTCTCATATTACTGGTTTATACTTGGCCACAGTCATTATTCTTTACTTCCATTATCAATCTAACAATAATCATAACCATATGAATATCAAAATCATATGCAAATCTGAAATTACCTGTAAATACAAGTTACAAAATCTCACAACAATAATCAAAGAATAACCATAAAAGGATACATAACAAAACCTGTATGTAATCAATTATAAAGTCATCTGATCTCACAATAATGATCACTCTGTCACTTCATTAACAGGCTTGTCACTATAATACTATTAATATGATTAATTTGGTTAAAGTTATGAAAAATTCTTCTGGCTTGATTTTAAGCATTGATTAACTTAATAAAAATTACTGGAAATATGACTACATGGCTTATTCTATTAAATATCTTATTAATATTAATTAGTAGTCCACAGTTAAAGGGATAAAATTTTATAGTAAAGATTAGTGGGCATGTGACTAGTAACCTTATATAGTAATAGAATGTTGTGTGCTTCAATTTTTAACAAAAAACTCTATAGTAAATGATTGAAAAATACTTATATATTATGATTTATCAAACTGATTTTGATGATTTTACTACTATTAAAATCATAAAAATTAGCTCTACGAGTTTCAATTATACAACAAAGAAGTGTCACTTAATAAAAAAAACTTTAATATATAAGCACACACTATTTTTACATATAGAAAAAACATATGAATTTCCGTATTTGTTTATTATAAGGTTTATCATTTTTTTCTCTTTAAAAACAATTTACTAATTAAATATGTAATAAATTATTATTATACTTATTATCTCAATTAGGGTGAATCAGATGAACCAATAGATGAATGCTTTACAGTTTTACATAATATTCGAAAAAAATATATTGTTGTAAGTTATTAATTCTTACTAAATAATATAAATTTCAAATAAATATATAATATATATATATTTTTTTAATATAGTATATCCATATCATATAGGCAACATTATTAAGCAAGGATTAATAATTTGAAAAGCCTGCAATTTTAAATTTCATATATTGATACCATATAATTTAAAACAATATCTATATATAATTTTTGTATCAAAAGGTATAAAAGGTATTCATTTGCATCTACTACCTAATCTAAGGGGTTTTCAGAAATTACGTGATTTTTAGTGGGTGGGTGGGGTCCCGAAAATATCAGGTTATATAATTATAATTCTGGTCAAATTTTTATAATTCTGGTCAATGTATAAAATTATAAAATTATTAATAACTATTGTTCTACTAAGCCAATTTAGATGATTTAACTACCAAAATGTTCATCTCAGTGAGTCGATTCCAACAAGCTCAAAATCATTAATATCTAATCACAGAGTCCCAAGATCGTTCAACTTTTGTGTAATTTTAATAGTGATTTTTAGAATCACTAAGTAAATTTCTTTAATATTGAATCCATCGGCCCGTTTTGGATGATTTAACTACCAAAATGTTCATCTCAGTGAGACAATTAACAAGCCCAAAATCGCTAAATCCCAATTACAGGATTCCAAGATCGATAAAGATTTGTATTGTTAAACAAACAAAAAAATCTTTATTGATCTTGGAATCCTGTGATTAGAATTTAGTGATTTTGGGCTTGTTAGAATCATCTCACTGAGACAAACATTTTGGCTATTAAATCATCCAAAATGGGCCAGGATCAAAAGTTATTCAATATTAAAGAAATTTACTTAGTGACTTTAAAAAATCACTATTAAGATTACACAAAAGTTGGACGATCTTGGGACTCTGTGATTAGATTTTAACAATTTTGAGCTTGTTAGAATCACACTGAGACAAACATTTTAGTAGTTAAATCATCCAAAACGGGCCAGTGGATCAAAAATTATTCAATATTAAAGAAATTTACTTAGTAATTCTAAAAAAACACTATTAAAATTATACTAAAGTTGAATGATCTTGGGATCCTGTGATTATATTTTAATGATTTTGTGCTTGTTAAAATCATCTCAGTGAGACAATTATTTTGGTAGTTAAATCATCTAAATTGGTCCAGTAGAGCAATAGTTATTATCAATTTCATAAATTGAAACATATGAATAAATTTTAAAAAATATAAAATTTGATTGGCTAATAGAGTATCAGGTGTGGGTGGGTGGGTAAAATTTTGAAATTTATTAGTAAAAAAATATTACATAATTTCTGGAAGCCCCTAATAAAGTGCCACTTACAGGACCCCAGACATCTCTCATATAGGTCATAACTGGATTTTGGCCAATTTTGGCCAATTTGCTGAAAATGACAAAATATATTTATTTAAATAACTTTTTATCTAGTGATCATAATTAAATAACCTTTTTTTTGTTAGATGCGCCTTACTGAGAGCTTCATTTTAAAAAAGTTTGTTATACTGGATGCTAAGATAATTGGCAAAAACTGTTTTTTGCTTCTTAAATTTCAGGGTTTGCTGAAAAAAACAAGTATGACCTTTATACTAGATGTCCGGGTCCTCCAATTACTATAAAAATGCATTTACAAGAATTAATCTGCCAAGCCAATGATAATACTACTGATATTACACCAACATAGATTTTAACTTGCATGTATATAAATATAATTAAAAAAATTTTTTTTAAAAAATTTAATTTTTAAATTATATTTATTTTAGGAAATTTGATTAAAACTTTTTTGGATGTGAATACCTTGCAAATATACATGCATCATCATTAAATAATACAGACCATCTTCAGACTATCTTCAGTATTATGTGGACAAAATTTAAAAGAAAATTCATCTACAAGAACAAGAACTTCTTGGAGTCATTTATAATTATTTATGCAGTCTTAATAATATTCGCAGTTATATAAAGCGATTAGGTATATATATTATAGAAAATTTTAAACTTACCAAAGGTGAATTTCACCAGATCATGTGAATTACATCATGTTATACAGACTTTTTAATTTAGTATAGTTGTGACAAATTAACAGTTGTGACAAATAATAGCTAATTATGGTCTGGTAGGATCCCGGACATGTAGTACAGAGGTTATACATTACGCATTTTAGCTAAACCCCCAAAATTTGAAAAGCAAAAAATTAGGTTTTGGCAATTATCTTGGCATCCAGTAGTCTAATTTGAATGAACTTTTTTTTAAAATGAAGCTCTCAGTAAGGCGCATCTAACAAAAAAAAGTTCATTCGATTCTGATTACTGGATCAAAGGTTATTTAAATAAATAGATTTTGTCATTTTTAGCAAATTAGGTCAAAATTGGCAGTTATGACCTAAATGAGAGATGTTCGGGGTCCTGGTCCGGTGCAGAAAGATCTGTATCTCAAGCACTAAAATTAATTTTGTCTATATAGAAAAGTTCTTCAATTTTAACAATTTATTTATAATTTTTTTATGCTAAATAAAGTAGGTTCTGGGCTATCTTTTGATATATTTTTTGTTGTTATTTTATAAATAATTTCTTGAGCAATAAATTTTTGAATATATTTAATTAAATTAAAAAAAAAAATAGATTTTTTTAAAAAATTTTAGATTTTAGGCATTTTCGCAAGCTATATGCAGTATAACAGTGTTGTACTATGCAAGTGCATAGTGTTAGAGGCAAACTGGGTCCAGGTGCACTAGGGTTGGGAGCATGGTATTAAAGGGCATGCCCTTTGGCCAAAAGGCATGCCCCTATTATGTGATATGACCATGTGACTTTAAAGAAATATGATTGGACAATTAAGTATACCTGTACCATAGTACAAAAATTATAGCATAGCATAGCTATAGCACAAATTTAGTTATTTCTATTTAGTTTATCTAAACAAATTTTGTAAGATTTTTATTGTTTATCAAAAATATTTATAATTTATAAAATAAAATATTGTATCATTTACTATTGTTTTCAATATTTCTTATTGTAAAATTATATAAATAACATCTAACTCATTTTCTGTAAAAAGATGGGTTAGTAATTATCTATATGATTTATAATAAGAAATATTCAAAAATTAATAATAAATTATGCATTTCATAGTTTGTTAAAATACTTTAATTTATAAATTTGCTGTAATAATTAGATTTTATTCTGCAAAAAATCAAGAAATTGAAGATTTAAAAAGCAAATATTATGTTGATACTTATAGTTAATTTAAGATTATAAAAGCCAAATTACTACTAAATCTATATAAACAAGATAGCATTTCTTAATAAATAGCAGACTAAAGCAAAGTATTTTTTTTAAAGGTTTAAAAAAGATAGTAAAATAAAGTTTAATATATTAATTTATTGGTTAGTTGATTTATATGAATTAGCTAATCATAATTTTTATAGAAGGCATGCCCAGGGCACAAAGGGGCATGCCCTTGTCAAAGGCATGCCCCTCTGGGCATGCCTCAAAAATTTCCCATGCCCCCAACCCTAAGGTGCACGAAAGAAATCGAACAAAACACACACACAAAAACACAACCAAATGATAAGGCCAATAAACAGAGGCGTATCGATTTGGCAAGGTAAGGCATTATTGAACTTAGGTTTAGTTGAGTTTTTTTTAAGAAGAAGGAAACTAAAGGTACACAAACCTACACCATCCTCTAGTCCCCCAAACAATTTAAATCTATTATTCACCCTACTTTGAACTATGAAATCTTTGAAAAAAATGGAACTTGTCCTGCTACCTTCTCTAAACCATTTCCGGCTCAAACTTTCTCAGATCTTGCAAACAAAGCTGATAACTTCTATAAGCTCAATAATAATGCTAAATCAAATATCAAATGAAATACATTCTACTTTTATTCATACTTTAATGAATATCTTAAAGCTGCTACCAAAAATGATAATATATATAACTTTCTTATGATGAATCTATACAAACTCATTACACAAACTACAGATCCCTCATTTATTGGTAGGATTATTTTCTATTTTGAAATTCTCAAAAACCCTAGACAAACCTTTACCCAAATTTGTACTCAATTTACTAAAAACCACCTACCACAGGCAGAGCAACTTATTATTAATCATTACAATATCATTAAACTAAACTTTACAAATGCTCCTTTCTATAACCCATTATCAAATATAAAAGATTCTACTTCAAAAGAATCCCATTAATCTTTTCACTAAAGTCTTCTGTAGAGCATAGAAGCAGCTGCCACCTTTGAAATTAAAATGTCCTCCACTTTTTGTGGGCCATATTCAGAGGAGAATGATGTAAGTAGGCAGGCAGGAAAGCCTATTTACGCGGAGGACCAAGATTATGATGGCCAGACCCAATGTACAGGGCAAGCTATGGTATCCTGCGCAGCTGTGAGAACCGAGCTTAAAACGGCGAGCATTTCTACAGAAGACAACCATAATACTTCAGATATCATATCTTTATCTCATTTTGAAGTACAACACTCTCTCAATACCTCTTTGCTATCAACTAATACCAACTCTAGCAACTACCTAAAATCAGAAACTTATAATGAATCGCTACTTGTAAAAGATTTTAGTGACAAAGAAATTGAAATTCCTACAAACTCCTTAGATGACAAAAACTATAATTATTCTGACTTTAATTCTCCTGAAATATATAACCCAACAGCATGTTACAATAAATTTCTTTACTATTACAGACTACAAACCCTACCTTCTCCACAAACTGTAGGCACTTTCTTACAATATATACTAGAACATTACCCTATGTTCTATTCAGACCAATATATTAAAATTTCTGTCAAACCACATCCTCAAATTGACTATTTCTTCATAGAATCACATATTTACCTTCCATATGAAAACTTACTACCAGGTCACTTCATAATTTCACCTTTAGGGGAGCTACCAACCTTCTGTAATATAGAGCTTAAATCATTCAATAATAGTTTTCAAATACCAATCCTTTCTAATAATCTCCCTTTTTCGACACCCAACTTACAACACTATACAACATTAAACTCTAATACCAATA